>JAIPMN010013503.1:0-17643 GCA_020650975.1 Apostichopus californicus | reverse complement strand
CGGGACGTTAAGTCACGGTCCCAGGACTCAGGAATGGGTAGGACAATGACACGCCTGCCTCTTTTTTTTCTCTCTGAATTCTCTGAACACTCATCGATCAGAGACGGTTTGATAAAAACCAGTGTTTATCAACGATCATCACATACGGTATCAAATAAGCTTATGTTGGTTTCCTGACCCTTTGGATTTGGAATTACCTAACTTGACTTATAATTACTATATACCAACTAGCACGGACTGTACGTACAAGACAGTAAATTGAAGCACGACGTTATTGATCTGAAGCGCAGGGGATATGGCTAGGACTCGTAAATAGGCTGACGAAGACTGATTTCGTTGCGGTTAAGTTCACAATAGCAAGTATATAGCCATATACTGTTCACTGTGTACTGTACATGGTATTATTAATGTAAGCCATATATATATTGCCGGCCAACATGATGATGCATATGCCTACAATCTTTAAAAAGTCATTGTCAAAATAAACTTTACAATCTGTCAAGAATATTTAACCAAAAACTAGGTCAATATATTGAGGGTAATCGTGTAGTAAATAATTAAGAAATAATGTCACTTTAAGAAAGAAAAATGTATTCAATTTTATGATGCTTCGCAATTTTGAAGTAGGAAATTATTGCAAATTAAGTTGAAAAAGAAACATAAAAATAAAAATAATCGAATTCGTCAGTGTGCATATATGACGTCACACCTGTTTGCTTCAAGTTCACTTTTAGTACAAAAACATCTCAACTTTCAAATGCTCTAATCTAGAAAGACGGGACGGAGGAAATTAATGCATATTTTATCAAGATGCTTAGAAATATGTTCGGACCTCTTTTATCTGTCAATAAAAAATGAGTTGGGCCCTATCCGACCTTTTTATATGATGCTTTAAATGATGCTTTTAATATGAATCCTCCCCTCTTCCCTCCCTCCAGTCGGTTCCAGTAAACAAAACTTATGCCACACTTCCGCTAATGGTTTTTCCCCGTGATGGGCACTTTATATACAGGTACATGTTTGCACTTCCAAAATGTCCACATTCTAGTGCAAATACGGGCTATACACAGGCGCAACATAGACTCATAGGCGTAGGAGGCGGGGGGCTGGGGGCTGGGGGGCTGGAGCCCCCAACCAAATATTTTTGAAAAAAATCGGGCAATATGCTGAGAATTTTTCGGGCACCTACTGAAAGAAATATAATTTGCAATGTGTTTTTCAATGGTTAAACTTATATTATTATTATCATTATTATTTTACCAACTTCTCCAATAATTATAACCAATACAGCCCCCCAAATCAAATTGGTCTCCTATGCCTATGCTATAGACTGACTCTTGTTTTTAACAGAAAGCGTAAACGGATACAGAATTTAAACACGTGGTCAGGTGAACATAGACACTACAATGATGACTGTTAACCAACATAACGTGATTGTTAGTAGCTTGGCTTTTAACGGAAATGACAATTTTATAAACTTCCATCTCGGCAGGCGGATCATTTTAATTATACCGTAAACAACACCCCTAATGATCTTTGCTCCAGTTTGGTTACAAAATTAGAACCACATTATACTTTATACTAGACAACTGGCTTACCAATGAATCGGCCTAAACACAAATCCATGTCAGTATACTCAGGATTTTCTTTGCCATGGGTTGTTGCGTAGTTACCGGAGGTGTGGACTTTTGCTATTGGTGACCGTCCTGTGGGAAGGTGTTGCTTAGCCGGAAAATATCATGTGATATTTTACATTCATTTCAATTTGAAAGAGTGACATTTGACGCAGTTACTGTTAACACCCAAGGCTACAGCACTAAAGATTATTCTCTACTCAGGAAGATATAGTAGAGCTTTGAAAATGGAAGCGGGTACGTACCCAACCCTCGTTGCAACCCTCTCCCGAACCCTCCCAACCCCTCTTAACCCCCCCCCCCCCACGCACACACCCGCGTACGGGCATCAGCACAGTAATAACCAACGTATAATAAAGCTGTCCTTTGTCTTCGGTTGGCAGTTTAATCAAAAGTTTGCGGAAAATTGCAAAATAAGTTCCTGGAGATTCTGATACATCTACTGTTTCTCAGACATTTAGATTCTGGAGGGTTAAAATAGACAATTAAATGTAGGCTCAGTTTGCATTTCAACTATTAGAGTGGCTGTAAATGTTTGTAGAAATATTTCAGCATTAGTGACCATTAACTGGATTTCTAGCATGTTTGGGGTCAACACTGATGACCTTGTAAGTATAGTTCGGTCTGTCATTATAAACATCAGATGTTAGGGCCCACTAGTACATCTGTGTTCCAACCACGGTCCACGCAGCTATGACCGGCCAAGAGGGGCTGCCTATGAAGAGACATGGTATTTAATTATTAGTATCGGCTGCAGTTGGTATTAACATGTTTTGAACAGTAATGTCCTGGAGATTCATATACGTAATAATAATGATGACGATGACGATGATGATGACGATGACGATGACGACGTTGATGACGATGATGACGATGGTGATGATGATAATGATGATGATGACGACGTTGATGACGATGATGACGTTGATGACGATGATGACGATGGTGATGATGATGATGATGACGATGACGACGTTGGTGACGATGGTGATGATGATGATGATGATGACGATGACGACGACGTTGATGACGATGGTGACGATGGTGACGATGATGACGATGATGACGACGACGACGATGATGACGATGCCGATGACGACGACGACGACGACGATGACGATGACGATGACCATGACGATGATGACCATGACCATGACGGTGACGATGACGACGAATTCTGAGATGGAGGGGCACCGACAATTTAAGAATGGGCATCAACAAGATAAGGAAGGGCACAATGTTCTTGTCTTATAACTTGTGAAGTTTAGTTAACACGTTATGGCGGCACAGACGGGAGGGGAGGGGGCGGGTGCAGGACCACTTGTTACCCGACCAGGTTACGGGCCTGAATAACACTCTCAATGCGTGTTGTGGTTTTTTACATGCATCAGTCACCGACCATTAGTTGAGTTTCTATGCATTTTGGGGGCGGGGGAGGGGGAGGGGAATGGGGGTAAAAATGATTACCTTTACATGTTTGAAGATTGGAACCTGTATTGTCGATTGGAACGTGTATATTGTTGCAAGTGCCTATAACAATTGTATCGATTCTGCTCAAGAAACAATGAAATGTCATCATATAGCGGTTTCCTTCTCTCACTCTCTTTCTCTCTCAATCTCTCACCATCTCACTCCACCTCTCTCTCTCTCTCTCTCTCCTTTATGCCTTTGTATCTTAAGTTGTCGTCATTCAGTATATTTCTTTCTTTTCCCTATTTTTTCCTATTCTGTCTCGTTTCCTTTTTAACTTTCCTTTTCTAAGTCTAACGTGACCCATGGAAATCGGGCCAACCATTCCACGTCTAGCACCAAATACAATCTTCATTTCTTTTACAAAAAATAAGGCGAAAAGATTAAAACGATGCTATCAGTTCGCATATATAATACTGTTCAAATAAAAGCGTCTTATTTCTGTTCAGTGGAGTTCAATACCTAGTAAACTCCAAAACGGTCGTTCAGACTGACAAAATCATTTGTTGGTCTGACAAAAGTATTGTTTTTTTCTGTCGCATGGCTAGATTTAATATCTCTACGTTTCACTTCATCTCCTAGTCCCTATACGACTTTCGCAGAAATAAACATGATAATCGGTTTACCATACAATGCTAGTTTTATATCCTCCTTAATTTCGTTTCCCTTGCCGCTATTGATCAGTTTCAAAAAATGTGTCTACTTCCGTCAATCATTATTGTCATAAGTCGAAATGGAGCGTATAAAAGATGATGATGTTCACGGTAACGAAACCAGGAAACAACGTTTGGTGCTAGAGAGAATTAAAATGTAATGTGCCTTTCCTATATATAAATGTATAGATCCATGCTTGCTAACATTGATCTGCATGTTGAGAGGTTTTCAAATCTCGTATCAGTAAAATACCAGATATTATTAAAGATAAGGGGGTTGACACGGTGAAATCGCCAAGATGGCACAAATGTTATTATGCTGAACCGTTTCTGATCTTTTCGTCAATTGTGGACGTTGGGGATGGTGGGGGAGGGAGAGGGAAGGGGTCAACCTTGAAAACTTAGCTTATCAAAGGTAGTGTTATCAGGGAGTGTTAGCTCAGTGGTTAACGCCGGTGCCTTTCAATCATAAGGTCCCGACTTCGAGTCACTCCAAGATTAATGTATGTCGTCCATTTACAGAGTTGTTGACAATTGTCATAATCATGGACGTTAATATGAATCTAAGAGACTGACTTCGGTCAGCTTGCGGCTTTGATAAGCCAATGATGGCTTCTTCGCGAGTTCCTAAGGATCTAAAATACATACAAAGGTCGTGCCTCGGTCACGGTAGATTACAGAGTGACCGTGAAGGTTTGGCTGTAGGAGGGAAACGTTTGGTGCATTGAAGGGGATAGTGGGGGGGGGGGGACTGAAGTAAAAGGGTGATATGGGTTTTAATTGTTTCAATCACTTTCCTTATTTAGGTTGGAGTTTGGCCAATATGCAGCTCAAGGATTCATGTGTTGAGATCTTAGTATGCAGCAGGAAGATTGGGCGGTGAGGTGTTCGCAGCAGTAGGCCAGTGATATTCAGTGGCGTAACGATGAACCTGGGGCCCCCGGCCCAACGCGGCCCCTAGGAGTTATGCTACTGGTGATATTTGATCTGGGCGGTGGTTCGTAGTGTGCCGGCATTTGAGCTGCTTGTTACGTCGAAGCAGGATATTTGAGCTGGTCGGTGGTTTGGTAGCAGGAAGATATATGAAATGGTTGGTGGTTTGGTAGCTGGAAGAGATGTGAACTGGTATGTGGTTATGTAGCTGGAAGAAATATGAACTGGTCGGTGGTTTGGTAGCTGGGAAGAGATGTGAACTGTTATGTGGTTTGATAGCTGGAAGATATATGAACTGGTCTGTGGTTTGGTGGCTGGAAGAGATATGAACTGGTCTGTGGTTTGGTGGCTGGAAGAGATATGAACTGGTCTGTGGTTTGGTGGCTGGAAGAGATAGGAACTGGTGTGTGGTTTGATAGCTGGAAGAGATATGAACTGGTCTGTGGTTTGGTGGCTGGAAGAGATATGAACTGGTCGGTGGTTTGGTAGCTGGAAGAGATATGAACTGACCTGTGGTTTGGTAGCTGGAAGAGATATGAACTGGTCTGTGGTTTGGTAGCTGGAAGAGATAGGAACTGGTCGGCAGTTTGATAGCTGGAAGAGATATGAACTGGTCTGTGGTTTGGCGGCTGGAATAGATTTTAACTGGTCGGTGGTTTGGTAGCTGGAAGAGATATAAACGGGTCGGTGGTTTGGTAGCTGGAACATATCTTGGCTTGTCGGTGGTTAGCTAGCTGGAAGAGATATTGGCTTGTCGGTGGTTTGGTATGACCGATGAAGATTCAGTTGGAAGTAGCTCAGTTGCTCCATTAAATTTGGCAAGGTCGGTCATTTTGTGACAATCACATACATGTTCGCTGGTCTAGGGACTGTGGTACAATGATCTTTGGACTGGTCAGTGGTCAGCTTAGGGAGTTTTCGGAGCATGATTTAAATGCACTATTCTTAAATGACCATAATGGAACTTTTTCTCATGATGACAGGAAGGGGCGGCATGACACAGGAAGGATGCATAACGGCACAGCAAGAGGCAGGAATGAGCATGGGCAAGGGGGTGGGGAAGGGGGTGGGAGAGAGAATTCCATTTCCCACATCATCTCATAAGAACAATCGACAAGAAAGGAAATGGTTAAAGTAAAGAAAGATAAAAAAAAAAAAGGAACAAAGGAATTTTGGTGGATAAAAAAGGGAGGTCAAAATTTATTTTCAATCACAGTAAAACGTAGCGTGCTGTTATACAGTAGCATTATTAATACAGTAGTATTAACGCAAATAGATAAAAACAATAATAATTCCGTGAAGGTTAAACTCAGAAAATATGCACACAGAGCCACAAACTGACATTAGCAGGAGATTCAGTACTTCTACTCAATGTGTCAGAAAGCTATTTCTTGATGGTATTATGTGGGGTTGGGAAATTAGGGCGGCGGTTGGTGGTGGTGGGTGGGAGTGGTGGGTGGATAGTCATAAAGGAGGCGGACGAAATTTAATCAGTGATCCTCGACTCTATACAGCAACATAAAACCAATCATGAATCTAGACCACATCCACTAAGGAAACAAATTCCCATGTTTTTCGGTTTTCAAATTTTCAAAAATATGTCCAAAGCTTTCGTGGTTTTCTTCATTTAGTGCGCGCTCTCTTTCATTTAGTGCGCGATGTCTTTCATTTAGTGCAATCCACATTTCTTGTGAATATCACATGATAGACCGAGCGTATTTTTCAGATTAGTAGGATCGTTATTAGCTGTCAACTCACATCCACCCCTCCCTCCCTCCCTCCGCCCCGAATCCTCCTCATATCAACAACCACCAACCTAATCACTCCGTCATGTGGCTCTGTGTTTATATTCGTTGAATATCTGTTAACATCGTCTCAGCGCACTGAGATCAATAACTGTTTATATCTCTCCTAAATATCGCTAATAAGCTTTAAAACAAAACAAAATATCTCGTCTTATAAACAATACAGCAGATTAGTTGGAAATGAATACTGTGTAGGCTATTTAGTATTATAATTAGTCGTAGTAGTAGTATAGTTTGTCATGTGACTTTCTATCAACAAATGATTATGATTTCTGGTATATAATTCTAGCTACTAGTAAGTGGTATTTTTGGTCACAAACACAGAGGTGATAACCTACCAGAGATATTCATTTGACATAAACAACAACTGTGAAATCGGTCTACTTTTGTCCCATTTCGGTGGTTTTCTTACATCAGATGTTCGTGTTAAAGTGGAAGGTGTACCTTTCTCTTTCTACTTTTTCACCACCTTCTTCAAAAGTTTCTTCGGTTGTCAGAGAAGTATTGAGAAGAGGTCACCAGTACACAACTTGGTTATGGCAACGTTTAAAACTTTACCCTAACGTGCGTACATACATGAGGTATAAAGATTATCCACAAATGTGTCTTTGAATAGGACAAATTACCATGGCAACACAAGTTTGGGTATGTCCTTAGTGGCTAACATTTTTGCATACAGGAATTAATGTAAAAAAAATATATACCTAGCAACCAAGATTTCAAGCCACAGAAAACGCACACAGGAATTAATGCTAGTCAATTTTTTTTTTTTTTTTGATCGTCCAAATCCACCCTGTTAATTTTTCAATTTTTTTGTCGTATTTTTTCATATAAAAATAACTGAATCCATTCTCATCTAGACTATAATTGACACGGGTTACGAATTGTACCACACACGGCTAATGAGAGAGGTAACGGGAGAAAATCACTTTAATATGACACATCAAAAAAAAAATCATCATTTTTTGTTTTTAATCAAAGAAAAAAGACACAGAGAAAATGCCCAAAACTGGTTTGCTTATTAACACGCAGTGCCGATGAGATATTTACTGAGCGGATAACACAGAAACGATGCAAACATTTTGACAGATGGAATAATGGAAGATGAAACAAAAGATGGGGAAAACAATATAGAGACTCGTCATTTTTAGACAAAAGACTTTTTTTTGGCCTCTTCACAAATGGGAAGAATTCATATTGTAATCTTTGTCAAATCAAAATGTTAAAACAACATGGTGCAGGTTTTTTCGTGGATAGAAAGAAAAATGAAATCCCTCATGACAATAATAATAATTAATAATCCCTATAAAAGCAGGAATTGTCATCGATAAAACTGTCTTGATAAAAAGTAACGTTTCAATGATGTTAGCTCCGAGACTGCAGGTCCTTATCAATTTGATTACTCCTCACTGAGTTTCGAAAACGTAGAGTTGTCAAAAGAAAAAAAAAACATACAATTCAAATCAGGTCATCGTCTCAACATGCAGCAAAACAGTTGCAAATCTACACTCGGTTGACTTTGTTTATTTGGTCAACTGTAGCCCGACCGAGTCTCAGATAGCTTGTACAGCTTTAGCTCTCTCGTGGAGATTAGAGATTAGGTGATTCGGGAATTCCTGTTTGCAGGGAGGATGGGCTACTCGTTGAACAGTGTTCAAGTCAACTGCAAACATGTATGTATCACATGCTTCACAAAAATAACCTAACTCTTAATTGACAGCCTCACTTTTGACTCCCCAGGACATGCATAGTCCAATAACAACCACAAAAAAAATCATCAATTTTTATGCATTTTTTTGGGCTTCTTTTTCGTTCATTCTGTCTATCTTTAGTTTTACTTTTAATTTGAAGACGTCACCATTTAAAATTGAAAAGATCGGGACCTCATCCGAGTTTTTCATTTCTTGTTCAAACTTAAAAAGGAAGGTTCTTTGTTTCTTCAAAAGCTTTTTGCTTGATAATAATAAAATACCAAAATATGAACATCAAAATTCAAGGTCAACTTAAAATGGTTTTCAAAGTGATTGGAGTCGTGGGAAAACGACAACAATTTTTTGTTTTTTTTTTCGTTTTTGGTTTTGGTTTTGAAGGAGAATTCTGCTTATAACCTCAGGCTCTAACATTGAATTAACACAGGATGGAGGATGCAGGGAGGAAGGGTAGGTTTTACGATTAATTTTAACATTGGTATTCTCTTTTAACACATCATACAAACTTTTTATCTAGAATGAAAATGTTTCTACAGAAATGAAGAACTTTTAAAGGAGCAAAAAGAGAAAAAGAGAAAAAAAAAGTAATGAAGATGATGATAGCGACGATGTTGATAATTTTCGTTACAATGCTTAAAACCTACTCATCACATACATAACCAAATCCCTACTAAAATATTTGACATATATGTACAAAAAACGAAAAAAATGACTGTAATGATATTGAATATTACTTGTAGTTATGTTAAGTAATTGAATAACCGAGCAAAGAGGCGAGAGAGCCAAAAAAAAATAATTAAACTAACAAAAAAACAAACGGAATTTTTTAACCTTTCTGAGTTGATTCTTAAAGACCGAAAAGTTTAATTTGAAGATTGTTTGCACAGCTTCTTTTTTTTAAATTATTATCATTATTATTATTATTTTTATTATTTATCCTACTCTTTGACACTTTTTGTGTGTTTTTCTATCAATCCTTTTCCCCTTAATATCTTTAACATGTTTTATATTACGACTTATTCTTGAAAAAGGAAAAAAGACAAAAAAACCAACATTTAAAACGATACTCTTTTACAAAATTACTTAATTTTGGAAGCAGTAGCAATATAAACATCTTTGCAAGTGTTAGGAAGTGTAAAATAAAAACTTAGGAATCGAGATAAAAACAAAACCAAAAATCCTACAAGGGGAAATGAAAAAAACGTAATTGAGAAAAGAGCCCCAAAACAAAACAAACATGAAGTTAAAGACAGCACTTAAAGACTTATAACATTTACAGAACTTCCTCTCTCGAACACACCAAGTGATTTAGCCATTTAACTTAAACAATATTCACAACTCAAACAGAGGTCACAGAGAAGTGACCTTTCACTTCCTGCCAAGTGAATTGACAATGACATGGTTTTTTTTTCAGTTCTTTTCTTAATTTTTCTAAACAACTTCCCAACCTTGATAAGGAGAACAGAAAAGATCTTGAAACACGATCATACTTTTAGACTCGTAACTTTGACATCTTCGCCCTCCCCCTCTCCAGTCCTTCGGAATTACTCTACCCAGAATACACCTCACTTGCATATATATATATCTCTCTCGCTCTCCCTCCCTACCTCTCTCCCTCTCCTTCAGCTTAATTGATATTTGTATCATCTTTGGCAGCTTATCCATTCTCAATCACACACACATACACACACAAAACAATTGCATTTTTTGTTTTTACCATTTGTCCCCACCTTTTACTCATGTTTTCTTTTGTGTTTTTTTTCGGTCGAATACGTCAGCGTATGTCATTAGTCAACTTCCCCTCTCTCCTTCCGAAATGCAAGACTCGACTATTTTGCATAAACCAAAGCCGCTTTTCTTCGAGGTAGACTGCTTATTTTGCTTTTTCGATTGACGTTCTTGAGGAAGAGTGACGAGGAGATGATTTTTGCGGCCTTGCAGTCCTCCATTGGTCCAATTTTTAAGCCTCTTTGTTACGATAATAGCAAATCCTTAAAGCAACATGTAGAGTCTGGACAGGAATTTTTTTTGTTTTAATCTCCTTGAAGAGGATAATCCACTTGATGTTATGTCTCAGCCCCTTTTTCATTCCCCCTCCCTCATTTCACTCTCCCCAACCCCCCCCCCAACCCCCTCCTCCCTTCAACCCCAAAACCCTTAAACCTGTTTATTATAGTAGTAGATACTTATTGAGCTCCCTGTTAACGACACCCTGCTTCCAAAAACATTCAAACATTTTGTTGTGTGAAATTCACTCAACGGTCTAACCAACCAGACACTACGGTTAAAACTTGACAAAATGTTAAGCACCACACTGATGGCTCCCTTCGACCAACTTAACTTGTTGACAGACAGATTATTAACGAATCTTCTATATTTATATGAGTTGTAGGACACATACTATACCACTCTTTACTAATTAAAGAAATTCTACATTTCACCTCTCTGCAAAGCCCACCGTGTACATAGAATCTTACGACAAGATTCCGTACAGAAACGGCCAAGATACGAGAAACGAGCAAACTGTGAACGTTTGGTACACACAGACTTGTTGGCTGTTTGCTATGAATATTCATTTAACATATCAATTCAACCATGTTTATGCATTAGACCAGTCGGGGGGTTGACGTCCCTTGACATCGAACGATCGCAGCACAGCGCCAACATATCATGCTACACCGTTGGCTTTTCCTACCTCCGTTACTATATCAGTAATAATGATGAAATATCAAACTTTTGTAAAATATGACGAATAAAGAAAACTGTCTCTTAGGTAAGTACATGTCCAAAAAACACACCACAGATCTTGCAAGAATATAGTGTTGAAAATGGAAAGAAAACCAAAACAAGAGAAAAAACCCCCAACCGCTTTTTCCAAACTCGATATTAAAAAAAGGTAAAAATTCGGGAGGGAGGGGGGGGGCATATTATTATTTGGCTGCCCCATACTTTCTTTTCTTTTTGGTCAAAACAATGTCCATGTCTAATAAATGACAATAATGTGTGCACGGCCCTCCCTGTCGCAACGTCCACAATCGCTTTTTTCCTTCCTCCTCCCGTCTGTCGATGGTGACCCCCCGAGAGGAAGAGGAACAAGATCTAATAATCATAGGACCCGGTTTTATAGGAGTCCTCTTTCGTTTATGTCTGGTGGCTGCTTTGGGGACGCTCCGGTGACAAAAGGCCTTAGATTGATTACATTATGCATAGAACTCCTTGGTTTCTTTCCAGTAGGCGGTCGGATCTTTCGACTTGGCTGGTTCGTCCAGAGAATAACTACCCTCGTCCTTCTTCTTGAGTCGGTAGACGACAAACAGGAAGAGCAGAATTACAGACAGGAGGATGACGATGATGCCACCGACGATAGCTGTCAATCAAAAGAACAGACAAAAAAATACAGGAGATAAGAGAGAGATCGAGAGTTCGTACCAAGGACAATGGTAGATGTTTTACAAGAGAGAGAAAGAGATTGCTGTTACAAAAGCAGCTGAAGAAAGAGAAAAAACAAAATTAAAACAAAATAAAACAAAAGATCATTGAAAATGATTTGAATGAAAACAGGGTTTCATTAAATTCCAATGCTATGAAGAAAATAGTGATGCCTATATTGATAGTTATTAGCCAAAATCACTGAAACGACAAAAAAAACCAAGAAAACATTCAACCTACATCTGAACACCCTCCCAAAGCATATGACAACCCAACCTGAGTCTAATTTGCATGTAACGATCGGGGCTAAAGACAGAACGGTCAGTACAGTATCTGTTGAGAATAAACTAGAAGCAGCCTACTGTTCCTTTTTTATCCTGTATTTCTTTCTTTTTTTGTTGACAGAGAACAAACCTTTCAAACTCTACACACCGAGAAATTGGAACGTGACCAGGAAAGGCAAGGAGAATCTAGCCCACACGTTACATGAGGATTGTTATGAGTTCTGGCATTAGATTATCAAATATTAATGTCATGTCCAGGCGAGTAGGAAATGATCCAATTGAAAAACCTTTGATAAACATCATTACAGATAGGTGAAAGATGAGACAACACAGGTTTCCTGCAGTACTTCCTGTAAACTACACACCGGAAAGCGGGGTATCGCGACAAGTTCACGTCGGTTCACAACTACTATAATACCACCAATTCCAAAAGAAAAATGATAGGAGATAAATTGTCAACATTGCGGTGTGCCTTTCCCAACTTCAATGTATCGGATTAAATTTCATGGGAAATCATTCGTTCCAGGTCTTCCCAAACCTTTTTATCTCTGATCATGTTTTCGTTTATTTGGAGAAATTTCTCTATCGTTGTGGCGCAGGATATGTATGATACATCACGCTACTCCATGCAACAATCTGTCATTAATAGTCTACTAGGCTCTGCAAGTTATTATGTTGCCCTTGATTAGAATGAATATCAGAGCAGGTGTTGCACTTTTATCGACCACCCTTGAAACCCCCTGTATGTAACATTTTTATTCTGTTCGGTCAAAATAAACACCAGTGGATGGCTTCACTCGTTTTCCTTCCACCTATATCCTTCCACCTATATGTATTATACATATCCTTCCACCTATATGTATTATATATATCCTGCACCTCGACAATATAGAATTTCTCCAAATAAACGAAAACATATGATCAGAGAAAAAAATGTTAAAAAGTGAGGCCACACAAAATGTTGTATCCTTTATTTTCTGTGCAAGGTTTATAAGACCTGAAAAGAATGATTTCCCATGCAATAAATCGCAAATAAGTACCTCCATGTTTTAAATGTTATTGAACTGCAAAATTTTGGACACTTTCCTTCACATCCATTTTTTTTTCTCTTATCTCTCTCTCTTTGAAGTTAAGCCTCTGAAGAACATCCTGCTCGGATCGACACATCGGGCCCTCTGACTGTTAGATATTTACATATTTATTTTGCAATAGGTTAGCGGTTAGCCAACAGCTTTTCTTCTCTCACACGTTGATCAACAGAACTGCATCGTCAATTACTTGCTCTTATTAACTTTTCATTTGAATGCAACAAAGAAAGGATGTTTGATATCATCAGCTGCAATCTAATTTTGAGCTTTACTTTAACCAAACTGAAAAAGACCAAACACACAAGAAAAATCTTCTTCTTTTTTTTAAATTTAAATACCCTCTGTGACGACAACATTCTTGAGACAATCATACCGTGCGATGTTACTTGGATCGGTGGAAACTGACATTTTTAGTGAAAGTGGAAATTTGATTCGTAACAGGATCGAGGAGCACATCCATGGGAGTGATTCGCTCAGTGAATGTCCTCACTAAGATGACCCTTTTACCTCAGATCACTAAAATTACAAATTGTGATACTTTTCATTGATGAAACAGACTTGAAGTAACTGCCATTTTCCTTTGAAAAAATAGTTTTTCACCTTTAATAAAAATAACCTTACAATTTTCTATTATTTTGGGGGGGGGCAAATGGGTCAATGCTTTTAGTGATGTGTGAAGGGGTTCTGTTTTTACCTGCAATGATAATGGGATCTCCCAAGATCAAATCCACGATGTTTTTCTCTTCTTTGTCCACCTCTCCGTCCGGCCTGTACGGGTTGTACGGGTTGTATGGGTTGATATTGTTGTTACTCTTCCTGTATTGAGACAAAAGATACGTGGGCACAGAGTAAGTAAGCAGATGGCACAGATGACACAAAATTCATGTTGTCATTACTTCATAATAATAATAATACATAATTTTTATATAGCACCAAACAAACTATGAAATAATTTTTGTAGCGCTTAACATTCTAATAACAATTATAACACATATGCTTTGGTGAAGAGATACGTTTTGAGTGCTGATTTGAAACTGTTCACAGTATTGCACATTTTTATATGTTCTGGAAGTGAGTTCCACAGGCACGGTGCACTGGATGCGAAGGTTCTCAAGTCTGTGTTTTTACTTAATAGGGTAAGGCCTATGTAGGTAGATAGGTAGGTGTAAGGCAGAGGGAACTGATACTCAGCGAATTGAATGCAAGAAACACTGGGTCTCACGTCTTTTGAGATATCTCTACTGAGGGTAGAGGGGGGGGGGGGTATTTTCAAAGGTAGTGGAGTGGTGAGCCGCTAGAATTGTCACTGGTAGGTGGAGGAGGGGGAGCAACACTGGGCCTCAAGTCATTGAGAATTGCTAGAGACAAAAGGGTAAAAAGATAGTGAGCCCTTTGACATCTGATTGGCAGATGGAGGAGGTGGGGGGGTGGGAGATTTCCATCCATGCGAGTTATATCCGGTTTATCCAAGCAACGCAGGGCCCTAGACTTGTAAAATCTAGCTAGATGGGGTGAGGTGACATTTCAATAACAATAGCACATAGAATCCTTAGACATGTGAAATGGCATATAGGGAGTGTGGAAGGTTGGGTACTTCAATCTTAGCAGGTTGACCAATAGTGTATCCGAACAACAATGGGCAAAGCAAGATGAAGGAGGCTGGTCCAAGTTGCTGCTGTCATGACGGGGGAGATGGTGGTATGGGGGCGGGGGGTGGGGGGGAATAAGCTTGAAATTGGGATAGTGCATTTTCCACTTTAGTTTGGGTACTGCAGGGGTGTAGAGTGTATCATCTAATTGATGCTAAGTTTAACTGCATACAAACATGCCAACAAATTGAGTTAAAAACTTTAATACAAATATTCTCTGTAAACATAGCTGCATTGCATATAATGATGATCGTTCTTGCAGATTCAGGACAAGGAAGTGATAACCAGATGTTAATCATTAAAGTGATTATCTAACTCATTAAATTTTGCATGAATATCCTTTCAAAATGAAAAAGGATTAATTCAAAAAAGGAGAAGTGGAGTTATCTCCTCTAACACCCACCCTCCCCCCCCCCTCCCCTGGCCCTCCACTTTCCCTTCCCTTCTGTTTGTTACTTATGTCTACAGGATTGGTACTTACTCTGTTGTTTCTTCCATCATATCTGGTATGTTGTTATTCTCTGTGGTGGTGGTCATGGTTGGCTGTGAGATCAATCAAATAAAACACCGTTATTAAAACCTTGCATTGAAATTTGCTTTCAACATAACATGAGAGTTAAAGAAAGATTTGAAATATCTGCTAACAACACCCCGTTAGTTTACTCCACCAAAATAGCATTACAGATCACGGAAATTGTCCGCATCACTCGTTAAATTTTTCTCCAAACCAAAAACACAAAAAGTCTTTAACTGCTAATACACAAAATTTGTGCAATGCAAAACTTCCTCTCTATTGAACTTGAAAAACTTACTACCAAAACTCTAAAATTCTTGTCTTGATGATTTGGAAATTTGGTAAATAGTAATGATTAATACACAGCTTCAAATGACCTGTGACAGGTAAGAAATGATGAGTAAACATTACCAGCGACAAAACTGGTATTGGGTACGATACCAGTGACAGGGTACAATGCCAGGGGCGATGAAGGGTACCCTACCATAGGGCGCAAAACCCTACAATACCACTGTACGATGTTTCCAGTGGAGTCCAAGAAATGACAGAGAGGAAATTTCGGTACGAGTAGACAGGTATAGGGGAAGAGGAGTACATAGTGCTTTTTCTCAGTCCATCTCAAAAAGTCTCCTCACTGATATTTCTCTCTCGAAAGCAAATTTTTGATGACGTTCATCGAAGACTCTTTTGTGAGCTTTGTCGAGTCATGCAATGTGAAGGAGGGCATGGGCAGGGCATAGTTGGGGGGGGGGAATGGGGCATTGGGGGGAGCCGGTTTGATGAATGTGACACGGTGGGGTTAAATTGACACTAATTTTGCTTACTTCTACATCTCTAGCTTTGACGACCAAGGAAGAGGCGTTGGCACTTAGGTCGTCAAATCTTCCTTCGGTCATCCCCCCTTGAAGGACCGTTTTAACAGATTCTTCCAGTAGATCTTTGTTGCCATTGAATGGCGAGGTGACACTCATGGTCACTTCAAAGTCTACCTTAACACTGCCAGGACTGCGGAGAGAAACGGAGGGGAGAAAAGAAAAATGCTGTTAATTGAAATTTCTGAGTATAAAAGCCACCATTGCAGCCACTTAAACACAACCAAAATGTAAACCCACTTTCCTTTATTATGTTAATAAGCTGATACAGTTTCAATATAGCTTTATATGCAATAAGGTTTTTCACAGGGTAGCCAGGCACCACCAATTCTCAACAGCCTTTCATTGTATTAGGCTATGAGTTAGGCTCTGCACACCAAGAGGGGGCTTTGGAGATTTGACTGATATCTCCAAAGTGAGAGACGAACATAACTTTAAGCTGTTTGTGGGATTTTACAGCAGCTGTTACAGCTATTCTCTATGACATGGAGCCTTAGAATGTAAAATATATTTTATTTTATCTCGCGTTCTTGACTATGAAAGCCTGGTTGGTAAAGTAAACACTGAGCTGCTAGAAATGACTTCATGAGACTAGCTAAGAATATACATAGTTCTAAAGATCACCCACTTCACTCCGAGTTGATCTCTCTGTGCAATAGAACCAACAAGTACAATCTACGAAATCCTACTATCTGGCCACCTTTTAGAATTATGCTTTATAAGAACTCATTTATCTACAGAGCAGCCATTTATACAAAATGGGTTCATAGAATCTCTGTTATAATCCTTTTAATCTTTCAACCTTCTAATCCTCCATCTTATTTCTTATTTGTTCATGCTTTCATGATTGTACATTTTACGTCTGTTGTGTATCATTATTATGTGTCCTATTTATTTGTAATTTAAACTGGAATAAAGAACTTGAATTGAACTGAATTGAAAATGCCTTGTACAGCTCTATGGAAGGAACTCTTTTCTTGAGAAGGGGTAAAATCAAGAAGAAGTTGGAGTTGAAGAGACTTCTATATTTGTATAAGCTGGTACTTTACGGAGACTGCAGACTTAGGTTAACCCTGTTGTTACACGCTGCCGCAAGCTTTGTTCTTCTGGCATTGGTTTCATGTTCCAAGGTTTTGTGTACATAACCATTTTCAAGGCTTTCTATTTTGTCTCATATATTAAATTTACACTAAATTGGTTTCTGTGTACAAACGCCTGCTACATACACGTTTGCACTCGTATAGTAAATTTTGCCCAGTTCGCATATATAGCATTTTGCATCTCAGCATTTTGGGTTCTGACACCGGATAAACTATGCGCCCGTTCTTGGTCCGATTTCCCCTTCTGACGTCATGAGGGTCGGTATGTGGGCGCAGGTTTGTTATGTAATTATGTATGGTATCCTCGCTCCATGGCCGCAGCCTGATACGAGATCGCTAAATTACTGGCCAATCAAGGCAAGCTACCAGTAGCTTATAGATTTAAACTCTTCCCGGTAACGGTAACTAGCGTTGTGCGGGATCCCGGTAGTCAAGTGAATCCCGGTCACAGTGCAATGTGTAACTACTACCAGTATTGGGAAAACAACCGGTTATTACATTCG
>JAIPMN010013498.1:0-16900 GCA_020650975.1 Apostichopus californicus | reverse complement strand
CCCAGCCCCCCTCCCAGCCCCCCTCCCAGCCCCCCTCCCAGCCCCCCTCCCAGCCCCCCTCCCAGCCCCCCTCCCAGCCCCCCTCCCAGCCCTCCCCTCTCTTCTTTCCAGTCTCAAATTTTCGATAAAATATACTGTTAGACATTGCTGTATATTGCTTATAACAGCATTTAATAACCTCGAGTTTTAGCACATAACTGAAAATTAAAAGCACCTTCTATTAATTTCAGCCTCAAACAATTTTTGGTCTTTTATAAAATCTCACCCTTACCTTCCTCAAATCTCTTACATTATGAAAAAAAATATCTTCAACTTAGCAATGGTGTTGCATGTGTTAAAGTCAAGCCTCAACTGACTTCTAACCATATCAGAATCTTAATAAACAAATTATTCCAAAAAATCTTGCTTGTCATGGTAACTACACAATCCTGTCACTGATAACTACTATGTCCACAAAAGGTATTTATCGGTGTGGAATGTCACTGTTACCATGTCCACAAAAGGTACTTATTTGGGTGGAATGTCACTGTTACTATGTCGACAAAAGTTATTTATCAGTGTGGAATTTCACTACTATGTCCACAAAAGGTTTCCCTCTCTGTGGAATGTCACTGTTACTATGTCCACAATAGTTATATTTATCTGTGTGGAATGTCACTGTTACTATGTCCACAAAAGATGTTTATCTGTGTATAATACCACTGTTACTATGTCCACAAAAGGTGTTTATTTGAGTAAAATGTCACTGTTACAATGTCCACACAAGGTGTTTATCTGTGTATAATGTCACTGTTACTATGTCCACAAAAGGTGTTTATTTGAGTAAAATGTCACTGTTATTATGTCCACACAAGGTGTTTATGTGTGTATAATGTCACTGTTACTATGTCCACAAAAGGTGTTTATCTGTGTATAATGTCACTGTTACTATGTTCACAAGAGGTATTTATTTGGTTGGAATGTCTCTTTTCATAGTACAAGCCAACCAACAACCTATGGCAACATAGTCAACTAAATAAACTGTATTTGTAGGCTGCCAAAGTTATGTCCCGAATCAAGCTTTAAAATTCTCTCCTATTCTGACATTATGACAAACTTTCACAGGCATTTGCCAAGAGGATTGGCAGAATGAAAGGCTGCTGAGTGGTGCAGTTCAGATTTCAGTAAGACAACATGCCAATATGTTGTTGTAGTTAACGAAAGAAAAATATCACCCTATAAAGCAAAATATCACCCTATTAAGAAATACATTACCCTATAAAGCTTAATGACACAGAAAAAATATATATATATTAATAGTTCTTGTGACGTGTCATAAAATGGTAATTGTTTTCTGAGAACTGAAATTTTTTCGCTGAGCTATTCGTAGAGTTTCAGTCAAACATGGAATACAACCAGCATTAGTATTAATTAAATGCTTTCTAATATTGGATTTTAAAATTAATTTAATATTCGTTTCTGCTTCTATAAAATTTTGGTTTTCAATCTTTAGTAAGTTTTTTAAAAATTTGTTACGTTCCATGTATTACATTCTCAATAGGTTTTACTAAAATATCAATCCTTCTAAATTTTACATTATCACCAATCTGTTAAAATTTCAAAACATCCAACTCTCTCACTTTCATCTCATGCCCGCCTGTCCCGTCCCGTTCCTCCCCCCCCCCCATCACCCTTCCCTCACGCCAAGCATATCTCACAAACAAATCGTACATTAAGGACAAAACAATAATCAATCTTCTGGACTGCAGGACTACAAATGTACATGATAATCATTATCTCAGGAAAAATTGTCCAAAATTCCTTAAAGATTTATTTAGCCAAGCATTCGATGAAAGCACCAAAAGAAGACAGCAACCGAAAAAAAAAGTTGCTATGTCAAATATTCCAGCTTTGTACAGGTCAACTTATTGGACAATCCTTTACAACGTGTAGGCCATCCAAAATGCTGCATCTCGCCCACAGGGGTTTGCATAGATGTAAAAATAAAATCTTTCCCCAAAAAATAACAGTGGCATAGCTGTCTTCATTGTGTGACATACCTGCCACATGAACGTGCCACATAAACGTGCCAAATAAACGTGCCAAATAAACGTGTTGGCTACCAGACAGGGTTGTCAAAAGTAGGATAGACATATTGACGAAATGCAAGCAATGGATGTTTACGTCACCATGGCGATGTCAGCCCAAATTATTCAACGAGAGTAAGATTTTAAAACAGTGAGGTACTTTTTAAGGTCATTGGTACAAGTAGGACGGATCATCTGCAGATAAATAAGTATCTTTAACTCCACAGTTCAACTAGTTTGCATCACAACATTATTGATTGTAATGGAACCTAACCTGAATTCAGTATTGTGTTACATTGTGTAAAAATAACTGCTGATTATTATTATTATTATTATTATTACATATGTGTGAGGGACTGGCTGCATCTCGTGGAATTTTATTGCAATACTGAAGCAATCAAATTAAGTAGAGGCCAGAGTGCACTTGGTAACTGTGATGTACATATAAAGCACATGTAGGCTGTGTACACTGTTGTTGTTGTTGTTAAAAACACTGATGGAATACTAAATCATTATGCTTTAATGCTCTCCACCCTTCAACCATCATCACATATACCCCTAACCCTAACCCCCCACCTCCGACCCCATCCCTCAATCAAAGAGAACCTTCATGGACTAATATTCTGTATACACATTAAATATATTGTGCTAAAATTTCAACTCAAATACCACCACATTAAGAAATATGTAAACATCTTTTAATAAAAAAGAGAGTGTAATACATTGGTACCAGCTGTAGATGTTAAGTACAGAGATTCTTGTAAACTACAAATTCACACACATATCTCTCATACAACTTCTGAAAATTAGTCTGCAGCTAATACAGATATAATTTATTCTTTTCTTTTACTTTCCTTTCCTTTATTTGCCCAAATGTGGGCAAATCAAGATCTATGGATTTGCCAAATGAGAGGAAGAAACAAGCAGCATAGGCAACAATTAGGCAACAATTTTGTAAAACTTGTTAATTTAAAAACGAATATATAAAGTTCATATTTAAAGGGTGTGAAGACTTGCGCAAAATGCCGGTAATCTGACCTAGTTTCGTATGAGGTGTAACAGAAGTGTTAGACACCACCTTCGATTCCAGAAAATACGCACACAGCTTGCTACCTTCGGTAATTAGACACTAGTGTACAGTCAGTACATACAGCTGTTGTCAATACCCACAGCACAGTGTACAACAATGGACATCTCAGGTCCAGCTTAAGATAACAAGGTATCACGTTTCATTACTGTCTGCATTTTGTAGCGAAAAACTTCACTTGCAAGCAACGGAAAGTTAACTTTTTAAAGATGGCGGCACGCTGTTTGGGGCGAGTCTTCAATGCCTTTAAGTCAAACAGCTTGAAATGTTCAAAACTAATTTCTCGGTACTCTTCAACATAGGTTCTCAACAGAACTGAGAGATCTGTGAAATCCGAAAGCCAGATCGTGGACAAAACTTGAATACATTAACACCAAACGAAATGAAGCGTTGCTCCCACGAGCTGGCAAAATTTACTAAAGTTTTGGGTTACCGATCTAGCTGTAGGCAAGAAGAACATACACAGTTTCAGTGTTGCAAATAAATTGCAAAAGACTGATATATGAACACAAGCAAGACATCTATAGTAGCAAGGAATATAGAGGACACATTCTTCTGTCCTCTTACTATCATAAATACCATAAAACAAATTGATCCAATTTAGTTACTTTTACACTTTTTGAATCCATCTTATTAAAATACTTAAAGCATGAAAAGACAATTTTTTTACAATATTATTCCGAAAACTCAATCTCTGTGATAAAACATGATAGTAATAAACACTAAGTTCCCTTTATTGTTTCTCAGAATCACATTGGGTTTTACCGACATCTCTACTCAATGGAACACACAGGATTTCAAAGGTGATGGGGGGGGGGTGAAGGAAATTTCTAAAACTCCTGACTGAACCACTTCCCCCTACTGACAATAAAGGTGGGGGTTATGCCAGCTACCCCGCCCCCACCCCACTGCACATGCCGCTGTCTCTACCCAGGTGGTCTAATTGGTTAGTCCACTTGAAGTATATGCATGAGATGCAAAACAGAATGACCTCTATGGAATTATTGTTTGGTAGGTTCATACTCTGCTGTTTCATCATCATTTTTTTTTTTTGGTGGAAGCTGTTTTTGATAGAACAAGAAGACTTTCAACAGCATTAGATACTCGAAACTTCAATAAAAAAAGAGGCAATGTTTTTGAGATACTTTTACTCCTCAACCTTGATTCACATAGAGTCCATGAAACGTGGCGGGGATCTGTCGATCGATCTCTGCACGACCGATTTCGGTGAAGTCAGCTGCATTCAATACGAGCAAGAAACTACTGGGATTTTCGGTCTGTCTGACAACGGCAGAGAGTATAACACCTGCAAAGAAGAAGGAGAAAAGATGTACTTGACTTTTCTGACAAGTTTTTTTTACATTCTGAGAGCCTTTATGTGGGTCGTAACATAATAAATAGGTGAAGTTCATAAGTCCGACTTCAGATCGGTCCCGGAAGTCAATAGTTCCCTTTTTTGTTGTACTCAGATACATTTACAATTTAAACATATTTTCAGAAAATGTACCATATCCAAATCAAAAAATGACAGTCACCGGGGGAAATATCGCAGTGACCTTCATCCGCAAAATTACGGTACAAGAAAACTGTCATAGAGTCTCGAGGCAGTTACGTGAATAACAGAATGATGATATGCCATCCAGATTGATTCCTCTCAATAAAATGGACACATAGCATGAACTGAAATGAAGGTCTGTGTGCTACACTAAGCGGTCCAGTCAATTTACATGATGAACCTGGGGTGTTTAAAGGGTAACCTCTTCAAACATCAAAGGTGGTGCCGGTGATAGCCATGTCTTTTAACGGTCTACAATGTATGGACATTCATTTTGTGCCTAAAATCATCTTCTTAAAAGAAGAAGCAATAGTAAAGAGCTTCTCGATGTTATGATGAACAGCTCCCGCAAACAGTTAAAAAAAATTTTGTGCGATTTGGAAGAAATCCTATAAATTCCAAATCTCATGTCTGGTGGCCTCCGTTTTGTCAAAGTATGAGGTGATAATTCCAACCAGAAGGTGTAATCTCTTCACCTATCGTTTGCTTTTTGTCTCTCCTTTTTCCGTATTTTCACAGCATCCACATTGCATCATCACTTCTGACGTGGATTCCATTTTTAGGCAAAGTTGAAACAACATTTGTTAATTAGTAAATACTACCTCTATCGTAGAAAATAAACAAAGTAAAAAAAACAACACAAAGTTGCATTACTAAATTCAAGAATGAGTGGCTGGCTATGTCATTTACTTTTTAGACTTGCCCAAGTCTTCATTCTAGTCTATGAAGGAACAATTAAAACCTTGGTACTACATCTCAAAATCGTTTGTAAATCGTTCGTAGCTGTTTCGGGAGCGTCGTATATATATCCTCTATCACATGTCTTTCGTTTGGCCTTGTTTCTCCCTGAATTTTTTTTTTTTTTTTTCAACTTACCATCATCTTCCGCTTCTCCACCGGGACGAGGAACAAAGACAGGTTCTGAAGCAAAGCAGTCCTTCTCGCTCCAAGACTTAAAGCTCTTCTCTTCAATATCTAGTTTTGTCAGCTGTTAGGAAAGAATTCAACGATGAACATGTTGAATTATGTCAAAGTACTTTTTTCCTGAAAGGGTGTGAAGACTCGCGCAAAAAAAAACCGTCTAATGCCGGTAATTTGACCTAGTTTCGAATGAGGTGTAACATAAGTGTTAAACACCACCATCGATCCCAGAAAATACACACAGCTTGCTTCCGTCGGTAATTAGACACTAGTGTACAGTCAGTACATACAGCTGCGGTCAATACCCACAGCACAGTATACAAACAATACAGCTATGGGCATCTCAGGTCCAGCTAAAGATAACAAGGTATCACGTTTCATTACTCTCTGAATTTTGTAGCGACATGAACACAACGTCACTGGCAAGCAACAGATAGTTAACTTTTTCAGATGGCTGCACAGGGTTTGGGGCGAGTTTTCAACGCCTTTAAACTAGCTACCAGAGCTTTAGAGCAAATTTTAAAGCCGCATTACTACAGTCTATTTGCGGCACTAAAATGAACTAAAATAAACACACAATCGTGACGATACACTTATTTGTCAAAATTTCGGTCCATTCACAGAGATTTGAGTGAGTGAAAATTCCAAATGTAAACATCACCATGTCCTGCCTTTGTTTACCAACTGAGCATCATTCTTGCTCAAAT
The DNA here is from genome assembly GCA_020650975.1 of Apostichopus californicus. NCBI lineage: Eukaryota > Metazoa > Echinodermata > Holothuroidea > Aspidochirotida > Stichopodidae > Apostichopus > Apostichopus californicus. The sequence continues at coordinate 10,564 of JAIPMN010013498.1, read as the reverse complement.
CATTGGTCGGTAGCAAGCATTTGTAAATATCTCGCCCTGCATATGTTATACTGTCAAACAACAATGTACACTGCACAATTTTAACCACCTGAGACCCAGACAAAACAGTTTTTGACTGTTGGATTTGACTGTTAGGGAATGAAAGTAAATGACTCAATGGGTTCTTGTTAAATGGAGTGTTAAGGAGTGTTGTTAGTGTTGTTAAGGAGTGTTAAGGAGGTCCTTGTTAAGGAGTGTTAGTTCAGTGGTTAACGCCGGTGCCTTCCAATCATAAGGTCCCCGGTTCGAGTCACTCCAAGATTAATGTATGTCGTCCAGTTAAAGAGTTGTTGACAATTGACAATTCATAATCATGGACATTAAATATGAATGTAAGAGACTGACTTCGGTCAGCTTTGATAAGCCAATGAGGCTCTTCGCAAGTTCCTGCTTGCAGGAGGATCTAAAATACATACAAATGTGTAAGTTAGAGCATCTCTCGCTACTATTAAAACTGATAGAGAGAGAGGGAGAGACCTGAATTGGTGTCGTCTACAACAGACATTCTGTAATGGTGTATAGGGACAGGCATGGCGATTGGGTAAAACGTATCGGCCGTCATAAACCCTCAATGTACAGTTATGGAACGGAAAGGTCATGCCGTCTTCTCCCACATGTATGTGCTCCACTAGCGTTTGGAACAAGAAATGTACGCAGAGTGAACGGAGATGTCTACATGTATGTATTTTCCGTTTGCTTGACCCCAGCGAATGGGCCAAAAATATGGACCAAAAAAGTGCAATGTCATGACTTTCTGATTACTTTGTATTATATTGTATTATATATACCCATTAGTGCCAAAGAAGATGGTCTTCAGGTGAGTGTGACATCTATATAACAATCAAAATCAACTTTGTGACTAGAAGTCTACGTTTACTACAAACTGAAATATGGGTTAGAAGACCTATGAAAACTTAATTGAGGAGATGAAGTACTAACAAATATGAATCAAAGAGTTGAGATGAAGAAAGGCGATACAACACACAGAGTAGCGGGAACAAAATGAAACAGATATAGATGTCTTCCTATTCTTAGCAAGACTTACATTCACCGGTGACGATTCAGTTGGGAGGAAATTTCCCACAAAATAGGCGTATCTGTACTTCCTTGCGTTGTAATCGTAATTAATCCTCGGAAGGTCTAGCGCTGCAGAGGAAAAGTGGAAAATGATACAGGTTTATCAGGGGTTCTATTACATAACTGGACCTTTAAAATTACTCATACCTGCTATTAACTCATTTGAGATATGACCTTTTTAAATCAGCTGAGGTTCATCAATGGAAGTGGCTGGACTACTTAGTCTAACACAGCTGAGGCCATTAGGGGATTAGTGTCCTCAGATGTAACACAAAACCCAATGAGGAATATATATAAGACTAAGTGGGAATTTGTGGCCTCATGTACATGACGAGATTTAGCCCATTAACCATAGGTTGCATTTTCAGCTCTCTTGGCCTCAACTTACTGAAACTTTATCTCTCCTGCAAACAGACTGGTGAGTTTGGACGAGTTGATTTGTTCACACCTTGCCATGTCTGCCTTGATCTGATAGTGATTTGGCTACTAGCTGTGTGAAGAGTTGCATAATTGAGACGAATAGGCAGCTCAACTGAGTTGCGAAAAGATGGGACTGATCACTCAGCTAAGCAACTGGAAAAAACCTGCCGTTCAGTATAAACGGCGGGTTTTTGGATGCAACCTATGGCTAATGGTCACTTTCGCGGCATGTAACTTGTTTTTATTTAATTACAAATTTGGCCAAGTGAGAAATGACCTTGAATGTCATCAATATGGAGCTGTTGTATGTATGATCTTAAAAGAAGATGAATTAATGAAAATACTTGATTAACATTTACCATTTAGGCCTACACTAAGGAGCTGACCTCATCATAATTTACATTCCAGTGATGTAACATATTTCCGGGAAAAAAAGGTTTTTTACTTCCATTTTTTTCTTGGACTAACACATCTCAAGACTAAAATTCTGTCTAAAGTCATCCTTTTTTAAGGCCTTCATAGGACCTATGTGATGATTGAGGTCGCCATAGTGATACAGGGTGGCAAAGAAAATTTCAGAACATTTTTCTTCACAGTGTGTTTTTTTATTTATCTGATCATAGCTTTTATAATGAAGCACTTCCATTGTGTAGCTGAAGACACAAAAGTTCAGAAAAAATTATCAAGCACATCAGTTTTTAATCAAAGGAAACAGCCTTGCAAGAATCTAATTCAAACTGATTGGAACAATGTTCTACTTCTACCGGTAAATTCACACGAGGTTGCCAATACTTAGCTGACAAACCGAGTGAGAACAATGCTCCTTGGTCTTTTCATTCACTGCAATGGTTAACATTAGGGTGCCAGGAAATGTGTTTTATTGACGACCATTTTCTGTAAGTATTTATTCTTTGCTATTTGTATGTAGGGGTTGAGGTTTGTAATTATGTCATGTTAAGTAGATTTTATGGATATGCAAATGACCATAGGCGTAGGAGGCGGGGGGGCTGGGGGGGCTGCAGCCCCCCCAACACAAATTTTTGGTGAAAATTCGGGCAATATGCTGAGAATTTTTCGGGCACCTACTGAAAAGTTTGCAATGCGTTTTTCAATTTTTTTGGTGAAAATTCGGGCAATATGGTGAGAATTTTTCGGGCAGCTACTGAAAGAAGAAAAGTTTGCAATGTGTTTTTCAATGTTTTTGGTGAAAATTCGGGCAATATGGTGAGAATTTTTCAGGGCAGCTACTGAAAGAAGAATAATTTGCAATGTGTTTTTCAATGTTTTTGGTGAAAATTCGGGCAATATGGTGAGAATTTTTCAGGGCAGCTACTGAAAGAACCAAAAATTTTTTGCGCGCTCCGCGCGTGTTTAACATCTCATTGTTCATGTCATATAGGCATTCATCGGTTATCAGCATGTGATGTTATAACCAATGGATACCTATATGAAAGCACATTAAGATGTTGAACGCGCGCGTAGCGCGCGAAAAATTTTGGTTATATTTTTCGGGCAAGTCGTTACAGCCCCCCCAAATCAAATTAGGCTCCTACGCCTATGCAAATGACCCACTGGTAACATTTGCAGGGCATAAACAGTTTTCGTATTTCAATTCTTTGATATATTAGATATGGTTAATTGTTAAAGATACTGGTCAAGGTATTTGTGAATGAATATTTACCGCCAATTAAGGTGTGTCGTTAGGCGAGCCGCCATTTTGTTTTGTTTGAGAAGTTCATTGGCATCCGCCATTTTGTTTTCGGCGATGCTAATTTATTAAAGATTTATGAATCATAATTTACAATTATAGTATGCAGTGGATAGTTCTGAAACATCGGGGTTAATTGCATCATATCTGGCTCCATTTTAGAATGTGGTTTTCTTATATTCTATTTGTGAAGGGTGTTTTGTACCGGGTACTGAGAGGGTCACTCAGGGTGCGCAGTCCGGAGCGGAGGCTGGGACGTGAAGGTGACTATCCGTGGATTCGGAAGCCTGTATTCAATATTACAATTTGAACAGCGTACCGGGAGAAATAAACGTGTTGGCATGGAACTTGTCAGCAGACGATTTTGGTGAACACTCGTACAACTCAACTCGCGGGGAATACACTTTAAGCGAGTCGGATCATAGCAAGGTAAACAGAATAATAACTTCAATTTTAAAGACGACAAAGCTCACAACTATGGAAATGAAGATAGCGTACTTTCGCGGTGTGGATCACTCACTCCGGAAACATATGGAAGCAACCTTAACTTAATTCATATTTTTTTGTTTAAATTGTAATTGTATTGTGTGTAATTGTATTGTGTGTAATTGACCCTGTATATATAGTCTGATAGTAGTCAACAAGAAGGCTGAAATTTACTATTTGCCTTGTGTGTTTATTGTAATTTCTTAGTATCGAGTGACAAGACAATCAAGGTTCAAAATAATTTAAATGAACCATCGTTGCGCGTGTGACGCAGTGGTCACAACGTGACAAGGTCACTGCAGTTCTTTTTAGTGAGAAACAGATCTCAGTGTGAACTTCAAAATTTTATGCGTCGGAATATGTTTAACTCAACGTCTTGTGAAAATCGTCAGTTGGGAGAGTGGATTGTGCCTTACAACTGAAGTTCTGTTTAACTAATTTCCCCTACGTAAGATGTTGGTAAATCACAAAGATGACAGACAGCTATTTCCGCTGTGCCATTTAGAAAACCCCAGTGGGTATACCCACATTCTTCGCATAGTATTTCCGGTGTACAATGAACACTGCCATCTATCTTGATGACAGCAGTGGCAGAAGTATACGAGAGTTTGTTGAGCTCATCAGAGACTTTGCCGTCCTATAAGAGGAAAACAGATAAGAGTTTTAATACGATCATACCATATTCACAGCAGGAAGAAACAGAAAAATAGATTTATAGCCTTTATAGCCTTTCATCATACGTTGGGCAAAAGATGGTTCAGTCCAGGGATTCTTTACAGGGGGGGTGGGAATATGCAAAAGTATACCATGTATACAACACGTTAAAATAAAATAATCCGACATTGATATAAAATTTCTGAAAATTACAGCAATGGAAATGCCGATAATAGTTGCCGACTGCTTACCATGCGCAGAGGAAGTACAAATCGTCTCACTGACGACTCGGGTGGCGTTTCTGATGGAGATGCCAGGTTAGAAAAATAAATTTGCTTGATAATGGAAGGGTTGTCGTAGGCGGCTACATCGAACACTATGTGGTCGTCCTCCTCGAAAGCGTTGATATGATGAAATAGGAATAATGGATCTGCAGTGTACTTGTACCTTGTAACGAGGCTTTTGCCAGTCTTTCGGGAGAAAACACGGATGACGGTCTTTTTACGATCGTCAAAGTACGTGGTGTCTTCGAAGCTGTAACGGCAGAGTCCTCCGAAGGCGAGCCTTAACGAATTGACAAACAGAGGCTGTTCGACTAGGATAAAGTAATGTTCAGTCATTCCGTAGCTGTGGAAGTAGGACGGATTGGGGTACGATGCTATCAAGGTCCCAATGGATTTAACTTCGATTTGGTTGTCTGGCCCTGCCGTGGGGGAAAGGGGGGAAGAAACAAAATTTGAAAGAGCAATCTAAGAGAAAAATAAAGCTTTTGAGAAAAGGAGAGAAAGCATGTCATTGTTAAATCAGTTTTAGTCCTTTGGGTAAGTTCACTTCCACAGACAAAAGCAACAAGAGAGAGACATGTGCACAAAATCTTTAGATGGACTTCTGAATACTAGATTCCGGGAAGGGGAAGGGGAAGGGGCGGGGAAGGGGGGAAGGGAATGGAAAAACTTATCCAAACACTTAACCAATTGCATAGGTTCAGTAAATGCTTTAAATGTAGGTTGCAGAACAGTTAAAGTGAGGGGAGAGTGCAAAATCATTTTCTCACTACCTATAACTTATTGTTTCTAATGCCTGAGGAGTGTTCTCTTTCAGATCTGCTTTGTTTTCCTTACCTCGTTTAGGTGATACCTTGAAAAACTCATACATTGACTTGTACAAGAACAAAGTCCCTAGGTTGAATATGGTTCCATCGCTGTCGGTGTGAGGATGAGCTGTGGCTGTGTGAAGTTTGACTCTCTTTGTATAATCAATCTAAGCAAACAAAAATAAAATGAATAAATAAATAAATAAACAAGTAATTATATGATCCTGCTACCAGAGAGATTGAACAGTGCACAGTTTGATGTGAGCAATCCCTGTTACAAGACATAATTTGAGCTATGTGATCCCTATGACAACATGGCTTGGGCTGAGTGATCCCTATAACAACATGGTTTGGGCTGGGGATCCCTATAACAACATGGTATGGGCTGTGTGATCCCTATAACAAAATGGTTTGGGCTGGGGATCCCTATAACAACATGGCTTGGGCTGTGTGATCCCTCTAACAACATGGTTTGGGCTGGGGATCCCTATAACAACATGGTATGGGCTGTGTGATCCCTATAACAACATGGTTTGGGCTGGGGATCCCTATAACAACATGGTTTGGGCTGTGTGATCCCTATAACAAGTGTGATCCCTATAAAAACATGGTTTGGGCTGGGGATCCCTATAACAAGTGTGATCCCTATAACAACATGGTTTGGGCTGTGTGATCCCTATGACAAGATAGTTTGAGCTGTGTGATCCTTATGACAAGATGGTTTGAACTGTTTGATCCCTATAACAAGATGGTTTGGGCTATGAGATCCCTATGACAAGATGGTTTGGGCTATGTGATCCATATGACAAGATGGTTTGAGCTGTGAGCAATCCCTGTTACAAGACATAATTCGAGCTGTGTGATCCCTATGACAAGATAGTTTAAGCTATGTGATTCCTATGACATGATCATTTGAGCTGTGTTCCCTATAACAACATGGTTTGGCCTATGTGATCCCAATAACAGCATGGTTTGAGCTGTGTGATCCCTATAACAAGTGTGATCCCTATAACAACATGGTTTGGGTTGTGTGATCCCTATAACAAGATTGTTTGGCCTATGTGATCCCTATGACAGGATGGTTAGGGCTGTGTGATCCCTATGACAAGATAGTTTGAGTTATGTGATCTCTTTGACAAAATAGTTGTGTGACCTGTATGATAGTGTTGACTGTGTGATCCCTATGACAACCAAGTTTGAGAATTGTGATCCCTATGACAAGATATTTGGAGCTGTGTGATCCCTGTCACAAGTTTAAACTGATATGTATAACAAGATAGTTGGAGCTGTGTAATTCCCATGATAACACGGTTAAAGCTGTGATCCCAGGCTATGTCATTCCTATCACAAATGTTTGACCTGTGCAATCTCAGTCTATATACAAGATAAATTGAAAATACGTGATCCTATTTACAAGCCTGTTTAAACTGTGTGATCGCTAGATGTTACAAGATATGAAAACGTACCATTTCCCCAGTATCGAGACTTTCGCTGTCTATCTGGTGGGCACGAGCAGTCTCCCCGATTGCCCAAAAGTCGCCTGCAGCTTCAAATAGATTAACGTTGCAACTGTCGGTAGACGAAACTGCCGGAGCAAACCAGGCCATGAATTTTTGGAAAAGGGATTTACATGGATCTGCCATGGCTGCTGTCCCAAACTCGGTCTTGGCATGGTAAGTCTTGTTGAGGGAATCTAGGTATGAGTCGCTTTGTAGAAATTTATTTTGGTAAAAAACCGCTCCTGAAAATGTGAACACAAACAAAACTGACGTTCATGTGAAGTTGCATCCAGGTCAATAACCTATATTTACATATCTGTGCTTTGTTTTAAGCTGTTAGGTATGTATTATAACTATTAGAAAGATACCTAAAATTTCAAGCTCATACCTTCCTATGATCTCTTACCTGCCCACCCCTCCCCCACCCTCCATATCCTCTGACATTTGATTAATGCCACCCTGCTGAACCACCCCTCTCCCCTCTATTTCAATCAATTCTCCGTTTGAAGAATTTTACATGTTACCTTGTATCCGCCATGTGCACTTCAAAACTGGGCTACACTCCACATACAAAACTCTATCCTCAGAGCCAAAAGAAGGGTGTCAACAGAATAGAATCAATTACTGCTGACATTTCAAAACACATACAGTTTGCAGGGATATGAGTACACCCACTCTCCCATCTCCACGCTTCCATTACCTAAAATTAAATTCATCTACACCTAACCCGTCCCCAACCTCCTCCGGAGCCCGACACTGGTGACCCCACCTGTACCTACATCTCCGTTGAGCTATTACATGTATACGTCTGTTCATATTAATACATGAGTAAAAGTAAGTTGGCCTGACGTTTCGATCATAGCAGGATCTTCTTCAAGGCTCAATGACAAGTAACAGTACACTGAAGGGACAAAAACACGCACAGAATACAGACAGGTTAATGAGCATGGTGAACACAAAGAGATAGATGTAAGGGGATTAGTAGACAAGGGATGGAGAGAAGAAAGAAAGAAACCAACAGGGGAAGAGGAGAGGTAGGAGATAAACATTGGAGGGACAAAGAGAGGATTAAGGGAAGGGGGTAGGGAATAAACTGGAGAAGGACAAGTACAGAAAGGTGTGGAGAAAAAAAGGTGGAAGAGAGCTATGAAAAGAGGAGTGATTGGGGGGGGAACAAGGGGAGAAGGAGGGGGGGACAGAAGAAAAGTTAGTCAGGCCAACTTACTTTTACACATTCTCTTACACAGGCTCTCAAGTGGATAAGCAGTTTGCTATCAGTTTTATTTTATTTTCATATTAATACATGATTGTGAAATGACTGACTTCAAATTAACCAATAACAGAGCATTACTAACTGATAAATATTAACTACACATCTGAGTGAGATTGCCACTGGATTAGTCACCAGAACTGGCCATTCATCCACCGTTCGTTTTCCGTTCGAGGGGTCGCTGATCCTTTCTTTCTGCGTTCGAGCGATGGTGCACAACGCAATACATTTCGAGCAGCCGATCACTAACACAGGATGCGTGCGTACAACCATCATTTGTAAACCAAACATAAAGTGTGATAGGTATTTAAAAGGACGTGAAGGGATAAACAGCTGACCTTATTACAAAGTTGGTTCAACAAGTTTCAGTTTATCGTCAGGAAGGGGGAGGGGAGTAGTGTTTCACTTTTATTAACCATTTTAGACAGACGCACTGTACACCGTCTCTCAAACGAAAAGGAAGATGGAACCACATCGTTGTGGATGCTACAGTTCACTCATGCTTGGTCAAGAAGGGTATAGAACATACTGTATCACACAAATCGCCTTCACTGACCCAACGACTCATTTTTCTTACTAGATCTACTAATGGCATGCTTCATATGCATGACAAATAAATCGTAAATATGATGGATTTTGCTCCAGTCAACTGGCAGATGTGCTCAAATCATACATCGAAGAATCGTACATTGGCTAGCCTGCAGCTGCAGAAAACTTTTGAGAAATCTTTCAATGTTTTAATCTGTGAGAAAGAATCAAGCTCTTTTGAGGAATTTATTTCTCCTGTCATTTATTTTTAGCTAATTGCTAACGATATAATAGGCTGCGATCAGCTCTGTCAATGATAATTTTGAATGCCATAATGGGCATCGTGCCTTTAGCATTTTGTCTAAACATGTGTCTAATCATAGAGTACATTTGGAATAGTTTTCTTCAACCAGTGTGAGCGCTTTATGGTGGCATACTAGTCTATATCCATCCGCTCAATTGTTCTCCTTCAGGAAAAGTGCCAAAAAGCAGCAGGAGAACATCTTTTTAGACCTGTTATCAATCATGATCTAGTTTTTTGTGGCTTGCATGTTGAAGAGCATGAATGGCAGTACATGTGGTGAGAAAATTGGGTTAATTGAGGTAATTTTAGACCCCTTTAGGCCTCCCAGGAGTAGCGTAGGAAAATCGTTTACTACTGAGCAAAAAATCTGTGCGGTCATGGTATGGAAAATCGATGGTGCCATGAAAGGCCAACTTGTCAGCTATCCGGTGATGGGTAGCGTTTAGCTAGTGAAAACTTCTATCTAGACTTAAAGAACACATTACTTTTGTGATTTAGTGTGTAAGTCAATGGGGTTTTTAATGGGCGTATGCTACCTTATAAACCTGCCTAGAAATCACACCAAAGTTTTCGCCACATGAGGAAACAGAGACCATACAGACATTTTATATCCAAACCTTACAAAAGCCCAGTTCTATTGAAGGAATCTCAAGTGCCTCTTCATGGCAAAATAGCAACCAAAAGGATGCACTGCTTTTTGTGACTTTCATCTTGAAACTTTATCAACCTATTCAAGTATGCCCATTACCCTAGCAACGAGAATGAAAGATGAATCGAAACATATGTACTGGTTTTTAACAATGCACTGAACGCAGAAGATCTTTTATCCTTTCATCTTTGTCAAGACAGGGAGTATGGCTAGTAAATTATTCACATATGAGATCAGACTGCTATCAGCCTAGAGTATTTGTTAAAGTTCATTTTTGGGTCTTGACATCTTTATACTTCACAAGAATCAAACAACAACCTAAGACACGCTATATATATGTATAACGGCTACAGCCCATAGTTAAAGATCTGACAACACGGCAGTCCCATGTACAGATCATTTGTAATGTTGTTTTAACATGTCATGTATTTAGTAAAAGTGTCAAATAACACATGACAGCAACATGGCAGCCTGTGGTACAGCTATTACAGGGCAAATTTTTAAGCATTTTTCCAGGCCTTATATTATGGTCGTTCCAAAAAATGTAGCAAAATAAGAATGACCGTCCATTATGTATACACTGATGAAGGTGTATAAAACACCAGCTAAGGGGGGGGGGGAGATACAGGGGGTGATACCAATTATATATTTACATAGTTGGGGGCGGTATTTCATTACACTGCAATCTGAATGCGATGTATATGAGACTGGTTGTCCACCAGATATACTTCGCACCTGATTTTGGTTGCGTGGACAAAAACTTGGTCGTCTGAGACGACCAGACTACCATTAAAGTTTACGCTGTATTGATACCAAAAATGACTATTACATATTCAT
>JAIPMN010013497.1:0-21606 GCA_020650975.1 Apostichopus californicus | reverse complement strand
TCTGCAAGTGTACATGGTGTAGTAGCACACAATTCCATTGTTTGCAAGTGCACATGGTGTAGTAGCACACCTTTCTTTTGTCTGCAAGTGTACATGGTGTAGTAGCACAACATTCCATTGTTTGCAAGTGTACATGGTGTAGTAGCATACCTTTCCATTGTTTGCAAGTGTACAAGGTGCAGTAGCACACCACTCCATTTTCTGCAAGTGTACAAGGTGTAGTAGCACACCATTCCATTGTTTGCAAGTGTACATGGTGTAGTAGCACACCACTCCATTGTTTGCAAGTGTACAAGGTGTATTAGCACACCTTTCTTTTGTCTGCAAGTGTACATGGTGTAGTAGCACACAATTCCATTGTTTGCAAGTGCACATGGTGTAGTAGCACACCTTTCTTTTGTCTGCAAGTGTACATGGTGTAGTAGCACACCATTCCATTGTTTGCAAGTGTACATGGTGTAGTAGCACACCTTTCTTTTGTCTGCAAGTGTACATGGCGTAGTAGCACACCACTCCATTGTTTGCAAGTGTACATGGTGTAGTAGCATACCTTTCTTTTGTCTGCAAGTGTACATGGTGTAGTAGCACACCATTCCATTGTTTGCAAGTGCACATGGTGTAGTAGCACACCTTTCTATTGTTCAGCAATTGTACATGGTGTAGTAGCACACCTTTACATTGTTTGCAAGTGTACAAGGTGTAGTAGCACACCTTTCTATTGTTTGCAAGTGTAATGGTGTAGTAGCATACCTTTCCATTGTTTGCAAGTGTACAAGTGTAGTAGCACACCACTCCATTTTCTGCAAGTGTACAAGGTGTAGTAGCACACCATTCCATTGTTTGCAAGTGTACATGGTGTAGTAGCACACCACTCCATTGTTTGCAAGTGTACAAGGTGTATTAGCACACCTTTCTTTTGTCTGCAAGTGTACATGGTGTAGTAGCATACCTTTCTTTTGTCTGCAAGTGTACATGGTGTAGTAGCACACCTTTACATTGTTTGCAAGTGTACAAGGTGTATTAGCACACCATTCCATTGTTTGCAAGTGTACATGGTGTAGTAGCACACCTTTCTTTTGTCTGCAAGTGTACATGGTGTAGTAGCACACCTTTCTTTTGTCTGCAAGTGTACATGGTGTAGTAGCACACCATTCCATTGTTTGCAAGTGTACATGGTGTAGTAGCACACCTTTCTTTTGTCTGCAAGTGTACATGGTGTAGTAGCACACCATTCCATTGTTTGCAAGTGTACAAGGTGTAGTAGCACACCTTTCTTTTGTCTGCAAGTGTACATGGTGTAGTAGCACACCATTCCATTGTTTGCAAGTGTACATAGTATAGTAGCATACCTTTCTTTTGTCTGCAAGTGTACATGGTGTAGTAGCACACCATTCCATTGTTTGCAAGTGTACATGGTGTAGTAGCATACCTTTCTTTTGTCTGCAAGTGTACATGGTGTAGTAGCACACCATTCCATTGTTTGCAAGTGTACATGGTGTAGTAGCACACCTTTCCATTGTCTGCAAGTGTACATGGTGTAGTAGCATACCTTTCTTTTGTCTGCAAGTGTACATGGTGTAGCAGCACACATTTTACATTGTGGGATCACACATGAAACGTATCACTCTATTCTGATAGTAAAATGAAATTTTGATGGATTGATCCTCCATTACTGGAAGAACACCAAAACTTCCATTTTTATGCACTGAGGCCCCAAGAAGGGGTGAAACTGAAAGAAAAGCCCAGTGTTTCTTGCAACTTGTCTAAATAAGGTGAACATATATGGATAGTTTAACAGATAAACAAAGGTCTATAAAGCTCTCCTTGGGTGCTTGCAGACCCTGGGTATATGAATCTTGCAAACAAAGCTAAGCTATAGGCTGATTATGTAAGAAACCAGACATTTTTTCTGATAATCATATCTTTTGGAAGTGTGCAAAAGTTTCTTACAAAGGTGTACACTGTGACTTACTAAAATCGTGTTTATCTTATTTTCCAAGACTACAAATATATACTTACCCACAGCTCTGAATAGACAAGCACCATCTGGCTCCATTTGTTTGATGATAAAACCTTTCACCTCTTTAAGCATCTTCTCAAACAATGTTTCTCTCTTTAAAGATAAAATTCATGGGATTAAGTAATCATTATCCTGTCTGTGTATAAATGTATACAAATAACTTATATGAATGGAAAATAGCATGTACAGTAGGCTATGTGTATAGTATTAAACCTCTTCAAGATGTTGTAATTTTCAAACATATAACCTACATACAATCAAATTTAATTAGAACTCTTATACTTAATATGAAACCTATTAATGTACAAGTGTTTCATAATGATCAGGTGCTTCAGAATTAAACCATAACCTCACTAAATTTAAGATATAGAAGAACATAAGTGAAGTCGTAGGTAAGGATATTTTACAATGCATAACTCACCATACTTAATATATTACAAGGTTATCCACCGTTGCACAGCTATTGAGGGGATGCTAGTAGTTAAAGACCTCATCTCATTATTATAGTCCTCTATATATGGTGGTTTGTACTAAAACAGTAACTAATAGGTAACTACTTATTGTGCTAGTCTTAATAAATGTTGCCTGTTGAAGACATTTTGCTTTGACTTCGGAATCTAAGAGTAGGCTTAACTTGAAAGGTTATGCCTTCCTAATACAAGACCTTTCCCTTATCCACCCAATACAGTAGCTTGATATGTAGACAGAAATCACATGTAATGGGTATAGGTAACCCAACCACTTCAAAATTGATAATTACCTGTTATTTGTATGTGCAGAGTCAGAAGGGTAGATAAAAGAAGTGTGGTGGTATAGATATATGTGAAGGCACCAAATATGTTGATATGTGAGAGCGTTGTTGTGGTCAAGAAGGCAGTGGACTTGAAATCTAAGGTTTGCTGGTTCAAGTCCTAACCAGATCATAACCTTGTATCCTCAAGTGGGCAAGGCACTTTATCTCCATTGCCTCTCTTAACCCAGGTGTATAAATGGGGACTTGGAAGGTAACTTTTAACTATAATTGCGTGCGCCGGTTTGTGGTTGCATCCTATGGAAAGTCCCCGCAGGGGAAATGTTGATGTGGTGCACTGTATTGCCTCAGCAGGGTTGGTTTGAATTGTTCACACTTTGGTGTGTGACAAGTTGCCAATGACCAGGCTTTAAGTTGTAAAGTTGTGTGAGGGGACTTTGGCCTCAAACAAGACTTCAAACCTTCAACTTTATAGCTACTTTCCCCAACTAATCTTGCTCCTCTTATAACAACGTTCCATTTGCTGATAATTTTTAAAGGTTCTCAGCACTGTGCTGTTGAGTAGCATGAGCTGCAACTGTTGTTTGATCTTAAATCTCCACAAGATGCTAATTGTTGTGTTGGATAAAAACTTTTGGAATTGTGGATTTCCTCATAGGACATCCAGTTACTCACTTTAGCTTTGAAGCACATATTCTCACTAAAATTAGTATGTAAATATCAATCAAAGTGAACTTAAACCTTTGTGTACTTGCTTCATTATCAACACGAGTAAATCATATTCCCTGCACTCTATCTGCTTCAGTAGCTGCTGGACAAATAGTGGGTAATACACTTGTATTCACCCAAGTGTCAAACAAAATTCCACCAGACATCTGAAAAGCTTAAACTGGAGGTTATAAATTGCACTTACTATGTATCTAGGTCTATGCAGGGCCTATATAGGCAACTCCTTTCGCTGCCTCAATAATTACTTTATGCTTACTTTCAGAACCTTTCCTGGTCATGCAACTGGTCCTGATCAGGCTAGGCCAAGTATGATACAGGAGGTTCTTGTTAGTTACTAAGTTGAGCTTAAACTAAAGTCTAAATGGTGTCTGGCCAATGAAAAGTTGATTGATACACCTTGAATTGGAATGACTGAGACTTAACATTTACAATTTCTCAAAGCTCTATAACTGAAGTACCTCTTCAGTCTCTTCACTAGTTGTATGATCTACTTCATCCTCGTACTCATCACCACTATTGAAGTCAATTTCAACGGCTTCTGGTATCTGAACACTGTCATGCCTTCCCAATTGTAACCCTGAACCTGACGGCAAATCTCTGTGATGTTTTCGTGGAACTGGTCTCTTCGATCGTTCATGTCTATGTGGAGAAGATCTATGTCTAGCTCTTTTACTTCCACTATGCGAATTATGAGGATTTTCCCTCCTTTCAGTACTGTCAAAGCTTCCAAGAGTTTCATGAGTTGGTATTCTATCATCCAGAGAACCTAATCCTACCCATCTTGGTGGTGAATTTCTTGATTTTGGCCGCGCCCCACCTCTACCCGATTCAACATTCGAACTACTATGGGCGTGATGCCCAGCAGTAAGGCTGTGACTATGAGTATGAGAGTGGCCGCCAAGGTGGCTTGTGTTTTCGACTTCGTTTGTCCTTTTTTCTTGAGAAGGTTTCTTTTTAGGTAGGATGGTCATCTTCGATAAAGTTCAAACAATATACTGTTCGATAAATACAAGCAAATGAACGGTAAATGGAACAATTATGCACAAAGGCCGACTGTTGTTCCTGACCTTAGTTTCGTTTACCCAACGAGATACATAACGTATTGCATACCAGTGGTAATAGTGCACATATATTGTACGCAGTTTACGTATATTGAACGCAGTGTAACACATACGAACAGCTATGATGTCCTGTGCGCTGATTCAGATTGAGAACTGTACAGATGAACAGCTGTGCTCAAATTGCAGTGTATATAAACACTGTTTCGGGAAGGCATAATTATGACGTCACGGGGACTGTTATCTCATTCAATAATTCTTGCGGCAAACGTTGAAATGACGTGTAGGTGAAAGGTCGTTCATTTGCATTGCCCTGTATTTTTAATTTGGGTTACGCTTTCTGAACCTCAGTGAAGAAATTTGCTACACTTATATAGTAGCCATCATCATTTTGTCAGGCTCATTCTTTCTCAGAGACTTCTTGTTAGATATGTTACTTTTATTCAGTGTGGATGATTTTCCAGTGCCCTTGACACAGTGTGTCATAGCACGCGACGGTGTCGAATTCCTCGCAGAGTCAAACTGAAGCATGATGAGATTAGAGAGCCAAACTTTTGATTATAACAAGACAATATTCAAACTGCATTGAAGACTCGCCCCAAACCGCGTGCGGCCATCTGAAAAAAAAGTTAACTTTCTGTTGCTTGCAAGTGACGTTTTGTTCGTGTCGCTACAAAATGCAGACAGTAATGAAACGTGATACCTTGTTATCTTTAGCTGGACCCGAGATGTCCATCGCTGTATCGTTTATACACTGTGCTGTGGGTATTGACCGCAGCTGTATGTACTGGCTGTACACTAGTGTATAATTACCGACGGTAGCAAGCTGTGTGTGTTTTCTGGGATCGATGGGTTATTGGTGGTGTCTAACACTTCTGTTACACCTCATTCGAAACTAGGTCAGATTACCGGCATTAGACGTTTCCTTTTTGCGCGAGTCTTCACACCCTTTAATGTAGCTGATAGTATAATACTATTCAACTAACAAAGCGAGACTAGGTATAAAGAAGGTCTTTTTTTTCAATATCATTGTGTGGTTTCGAGATTTTCAACAACCTTCTTTGTTCGTGCCAAATACATTTTCGACTAGCAACCTCTCCAAACTATGTTTATCTAAAAACAGTTTTTCGGATAGTGATGACAAACTTTGTCATTATTACCAGCACAAAATTACTTCGTAGCCTACTAAAAAATCTTCTAGCCTCCCTACAGAATAAGATCATTGCTGTTCCGAATTCCTTGTAACAAGCAATTGTGTGAGTCTTCAGATTCATAAAATGGATCAATATGTTGGCTGGAAAGCCGTGAAAACATTGAAAGTAGGATAATTGTTTACTCGAGTGGACTCAACTTACCCTCAGTGTCCCTAACCAAACGAGACAAGAATATAGGCCTAGCAAGCCAATAAAATATGGAGCATTTTCTCAAATATTAATAGCGCCACTACATTGTTTTATTATTATTGTTGCGCAAGACACTGTGGTTAGTTTGAAATGCGCAAGTTTAACTTTCCGATTTGATCTCTTTGGGAGAGGCCCATCCACGGAGGAGACCATGACCCCGCCCCTCCTTGTGAATTTGTTGATATAAAAGCTTACTAATAAACATAATTTTGATCATTGTATGGTACATTGTGCAATGCCTTCTAGATATCCTGCATTCGCCGCGGTAGGAAACCGTATACCGCCCTTATAATTCTTTTGCTTTCTTTTATTTTTAAATATCAATAGTTTATCCTGATAAAACTTTACTCCATTGTGTTTGTTAGGGTGTGTTGTGAATAGACAATGACGAGCGCTATATTACTATGATAGCCTATTCCTATAATATCGTATTTTATGAATTCACATGCCCTTCTTTCCCTAAACTTTCCCCATGCAGTTGTTAGTTATCAATATAAAGGCCGGATTTATTCAGTGTGACTAAACGTATTAATTGATTTTTCCACTGAAGTGCGTGATAACTACCGATAATAATTATTAACAAAGGAGGAGTGATAATATAAATCAATTAAGTTAGATATTTTAAACTTTTCCTGAGATGTTTTATCCATCTATACATCCATCCATCCTTCCTTCCATCCAATCCATCCTTCCGTCCAGCCATTCAGCCATGCTGCATGATAATGACAACGACTTCAGCAACAATACTGCTTTTCATATTCATCAAACAATATGGAAACTGTCATTGTTATAGTCCAGATAAGAAGACGTAGACGAAATAAAAACAAAATAATAATAATAATAAAAAAGAGAACAGAATATTTTACAATTTTGACATTTAATGACAAATTAACTGCGAAGAAAGTTACACATTGTATAGAACCATATGACTAAATCTCCTGAAATCACCTGTATCATTTAATTCATAGGCATATCCACGTATCACAAGTTATTTTTATATTTTTTTAATAGTTATTTTAGTAACATATGAAGATACAGAAACTGAAAATAAAGTTTATTCAATCAACAAATACGCTGTTAATATTAAGGCTCCATACAACAAACTACATAATTATACCGTTGTCATGGAAACCCAAATCCCATGAGACGTGTATATAGGTATCGATATATTGAACAAGTGTTTGATGTATATAGGTACCGATATATTGAACAAGTGTTTGAAGTATACTATTCAAATTTAACGAACACTCTGATAACATGTAAATGATGAGTAAGGGTAGGTATACCGCGTTGATATGTAATATTATACTAATATAGTTCAACAAAATAGAAAATATTTCATTGGCGAGTTATATTGCATTATCTTTTCCGGATATGTTCAGTACATGCAGTTCCGAATTACTTTAAAAATCTGGAATTTTATCGATAACACTGAATAGCCGATGACGTCAATTTTTCTTTACGAGCGTTATTGTCGCTGTTGGTATCTTTTCTGAAACAAAGCAAAATTGATAAATCTACCAAAACTGTTCTCTTGACTTCATATACATCAGTGCATAGCAAACCATGAATTAAAGAACCAGTTATTGCCTTTGACAAATTTCTCATATAATGTAAATATTTTGCTTAGAAACGATTTCTTGTTGTATTATATTATCTTACATTTTATGGAGTTTCTGTATATTTTTACGATACCTTTACGGACCTCATGTTATTCAAAATATTTTTACTGAGGAGCCCGGCTCTGAAGCTTGATATTTTTTACATTGAAAGTCACGCAAAATATGAGCCTCGGGGGCACGAAAACCAAACAAAAGATAACCTCTCAACCCTATCAGTCCCCCCTTACATGTACACCGTAACCTTGTCATCATTAACGTATTACGTCGAGTGAGCAATCATGAGTCCCTTCGAAAACGGAACAGACCTACCGTATATACTATGTATGGTCTTGCAGTGGAACGATCCACTGTTTATTGTGTATCTGATCTATTAAGATGATCAGATACTAACACATGATCTTAGCCAAATGACCGAGAACCCTCTGAAGGTCAAAGGTTCATTTTTGCATCTAAAACTTTGATAAAAAAGAGCTTATACCTTCTATACAATTGCTTCAGATACCGTAGCCTGCAAGATTGTCAAAACAGACTCTTGCATAATTCAAATTGACAAAAAAATACCATATTTTATTTCAACGCATTGTGCTGTCATAAGCAATAAATCGATCTAAATGTGCATGAAATATTCATATTTCCATAGACTTTTCCCCCTGAAACTAATAATCCATTGCACAAGCCATCAACATGAAAATATGAAGGATCAAGAAGAAGTTTCTAAACAGTTACTATAATTCCTGGCGTAAAAACTTTACTAACGTTAAAGCATTTAATGAACAATATGCAAATATATTTAATGCACAGAATGCATACATGCAAATACATTTAATTAACAACTAATATGAAACAATTACTTAACAACTAATGTAAAACAATTAAGTAAACAACATACGTTGTTACGTTACATTTTCAATATTCCGCAACATTTCACATATTCCAAAACCATTTCCCGATAGGTACGACTAGTCAAAGCGTATGACATTGCGGTAATGGAAGCGTGAAAAGTTGCTAATATTACCAAAGAAAATTTGACGTAAGACTTGCCTTCAATGCTACTAAAATAAATGAAAAAGATTAGGATTTCTGATGAAATCCAAAAACAAAGATACATTACAATGAAACAAAAAAGTCTTTTAACTACTTTGAGAGTTTTTCTCTCATTTTGCTCTCTTCTTGACATTCTACATGGATTAACTTCCCGTGAATATTTAGCAGTCGCCGACGGTAGATTGTTGATTGATCTGAAATTCTTGTTTTCCTCAACGGATAAATCCTTCCCTTCCAGTTTTACATGAGTCTCAGCTCTCAGACCATTCTGCATATCGAGTTCAGGCTGGTGTGATTTATCTATCCTTTCGTTTCTCTGTAGCTTTCCATGAACGTTGAACCCATTACATGATCCTTCGACTAAGGAAATATGTCTTGAAAATCCATCTTCTACTGTTGTATGTATCTGAGATTTGCGTATGCATGACAATTGTAACTCAGCCGGCGATATGACGAAAACATCATTTGCGTTATTTGAATTATCTGATACTTGATGTCTGTCGTTAGATGGTTTCAACCATGACGTTTCTTTATCACGTGATTCCATTCGTTGAAGACTTTTCTTTAATTGAACCACTATGGTAATATTTAAAACAATTAGCAGAAAACATGGAATAAGGAAGTCAATGAATGCCGATGAAACAAATACTAAATATGAAACTAAGATAATATTTTGACCAGCATATGATACTGCAATGAAATTAAAAGTTGAAATACATAAAGATACACTCACTGCAGCAATCCAACAGAATATTACTTTTTTTCGATATTGTTTCTTGCTTTTCCCTTTGTGATAATTTATGGAATCGGTGACCAGACGATAAATATCATAACTCATAGTTATTGCCAAATAAATGGTTACAGTATAAGTTATTCTTCCTAGCCACACCAAAGTCAAAAATATGTAACCTGATAGGTACCAAAAAATACTCATCGTATAGAACAGATCAAATGTGACAGCATGTAAGCAGTATGTAATAGCTAGATTGTAAATATAGATGTTACAAACGTGTTCCCGTATGGCTCGGTTGGTATGATACGCCCAGATGAGAAATCCATTACTAATAAATATTAAAGATGTAGAGATTGAAAACGTGATAATAAAGAGTAAAGTATCTGAAAAACTGCAAAATAAATCATGCCTCTCACAAACTGTGTTATTTGATGTCTCTAGTAGGCTCTGTACTTCAGTATCCATCGTGATTAGAAGGGTATGAAGAAACCTGGTGTCTTGAAACTTTCAGGAAATAATCTTCTCATTAAGATCACAAAACTCCTAACAGGTATAAATACACTTCAATCATATAGAAATGCACAAAATTACAGTTTTCTACATTAGACTGAAAATGTCGTTCGAAAATGCGAATTACTTTTTTCCCGCTGGCGAAACATCTTTCCTTCATTTCGTGTCAAAAAAAACCATCCATCTTCAGAAATCATACAACAGAAATCACGAGAAAGTAGTTATTTTTTTTAATTAAATACTAATCTTAAAGATCAAATTTAGGATAACGGTTCGACAAACTCCACAGTCGGACAATGTTATAACATCATCACCTGCGTGTGTTCATGACGCTCGAAACAAACATTGAGTGTCTGAATTTTCTCTTTCTCAAATTATTCATGAGGTTGCGTTCAAGCCTCGCCGCCTTTTTTGTTACAAAGAAGTCAAATAAGAAATATTAGTCGCTTAAACCTTCCTATACAACAATGAAAGAGAAAGCTCAATAAGCGATTTTTAATTGTTTGCAGAACTGCCAGCAAAGTGGTTTTGATCGAAGTATATGGAAGCCTAACCGATCGGAAGCCAAATATTTTATTATACTGGACTTTTAAGAGCCATTAAGAGAACAAGCAAATGGTTGATAGCTGTATGCAGACATATGATTAATTAATTGGCCTATATGTTTGGTGGAGTTAAGTCACTAATAGCCCATCTTCAATCAAAATGTACTGATATTACCTTTTTAAATTTTTAAAAGGTATGGAGAAGAATTTGCTTAGCAAATATATGTTTGCATGACGTCACCGCCTTAAGTTAATACCTATTTTATCTTTTAATCGAAAATTTTATTGTCGATTTTGTGATTGCGGCTTTTACTCGAAAATAAATGTATCGCAAAGAAAAACATTAATCTAAAGTACCAACCTAACTATATTTTTTAAAAGATGTTTCTCTCAGAAAAATCGATCCAATTTCTTTGCGTTGTTGAAAATTGATGTATTGATGAGTTGTCAAAGTGCTTTAAATTGAAGGAGATATCTTAATTTTTAATTCAAAAGCGTCATGTGAAGCAACTGAATACACAGAACATGAATTCGAAGTATAATTTTGTTCTTATTTGATGAATTCATCGATTTTATGTTGATGGAGGCATGATCATACTATGAACTTCAAATGTATACTCTCTTAATAAATAAATAATAAATCATAAAGTTCTCACTCAATTCACTGTTTGAGAGTGTTCAGAGTTATGACTTGTATTAGAAGTAAATTTCAATACTTTTTAAGAGTGAAATTTTACAAAAAGTATCTACATTAACCAAAAATTACTTCATAGTCTTTCAGTTTATTGTGGTTGATATTACGCAGTGAGTGAAATTTACTCCTGAAGAAAAGAATTCTTCTGTACTTCAGGTATTACAGGGACATTATTTTATATCATTATATATACAAACTTTGAGATTATATTAGTGAGGATTTCCTCATTCGTATGAATCGTGGACAAATTACCAGCTCTTGATTCCTCGGAAGATTGGCCACAACCAACTCGGAACATTTTAGAAATATGTGCTTTAAGTTTACGATTTAACCGTCAACTCCAATAAGGGATTAACGGCGGAATTGACTTTCAGGAAAATGTACAAAATTTGCCACCTTAATATACCATCTAATTACATGTTTAAAGTACACATGATCTAAGCCAAAAGGCCGAGAACCCTCTGACGGTAGAAAATATTTTTTTCTCGAAAGTTGTGAGTGTTGTACAAATGCCACCTGCACCGTGTGGAAGTTTATTTAAATTTTAATTGGCATGTTGAACATATCAAACTTTAAAGAAAAGAACTTATATCTTAATTCTATACACTTGCTTCAGATACCGTAGCCTGTAAGATTGTCAAAACAGACTCTTGCATAACTCAAATTGACATCAAAAATCATCATATTTTATTTCAACGAATTGTGCTGTCATAACCAATAAGTCGATCTAAATGTGCATGAAATATTCATATTTTCAAAGACTTTTCCCCCTGAACTAATAATCCTTTGCACAAGCCTTCAACATTAAAATATGAAGGATCCGAGAAGAAGTTTCTAAACAGTTACTATAATTCTTGGCGTAAAAAATTTACTAACGTAATACATGTAATGAACAATATGCAAATATATTTAATACACAGAATGCATACATGAAAATACGTTTAATTAACAACTAATATGAAACAATTACTTACCAACTAATGTTAATATATTTAATAAACAACACAAGTTGTTACGTTACATTTTTCAATATTCCGCAACATTTCACATATTCCAAAACCATTTTTCGATAGGTACGACTAGTCAGAGCGTATGACATTGCGGTAATGGAAGCGTGAAAAGTTGCTAATATTACCGAAGAAAACATGATGTAAGACTTGCCTTCAATGTTAATGAAATAAATAAAAAACATAAGGATTTCTAATGGAATCCAAAAACAAAGATACATTACAATGAAACAAAAAAGTCTTTTAACTACTTTGAGAGTTTTTCTCTCATTTTGTTCTCTTCTTGACATTCTACATGGAATAACTTCCCGTGAATATTTAGCAATCGAATTCTTGTTTCCCTCAACAGATAAATGGTTCCCTTCCAAATTTACATGATTCTCAGCTCTCAGACCATTCTGCATATCGAGTTCAGGCTGGTGTGGTTTATCTATCCTTTCGTTTCTCTGTAGCTTTCCATGAACGTTGAACCCATTACATGATCCTTCGACTAAGGAAGCATGTCTTGAAAATCCACCTTCTACTGTTATATGTATCTGAGATTTGCGTATGCATGACAATTGTAACTCAGCCGACGATATGACGAAAACATCATTTGCGTTATTTGAATCATCTGATACTTGATGTCTGTCGTTAGATGGTTTCAACCATGACGATTCTTTATCACGTGATTCCATTCGTTGAAGACTTTTCTTCAATTGAACCACTATGGTAATATTTAAAACAATTAGCAGGAAACATGGAATAAGGAAGTAAATGA
Source organism: Apostichopus californicus (assembly GCA_020650975.1). Taxonomy (NCBI): domain Eukaryota; kingdom Metazoa; phylum Echinodermata; class Holothuroidea; order Aspidochirotida; family Stichopodidae; genus Apostichopus; species Apostichopus californicus. Next base: position 8,730 of record JAIPMN010013497.1, on the reverse strand, counting down.
ATGCCGATGAAACAAATACTAAATATCTTACTAATTTAATATTTTGACCAGCATATAATACTGCAATGACACTAACAGTTGTACTAAATATAGATACACTCACTGCAGCAATCCAACAGAGTATTACTTTTTTTTCGATATTGTTTCTTGCTTTTCCCTTTGTGATAATTTATGGAATCGGTGACCAGACGATAAATATCATAACTCATAGTTATTGCCAAATAAATGGTTACAGTATAAGTTATTTTTCCAAGCCACACCAAAGTCAAAAATATGTAACCTGGTAGGTACCAAAAAATACTCATCGTATCGAGCAGATCAAATGTGACAGCATGTAAGCAGTATGTAATAGCTAGATTGTAAATATAGATGTTACAAACGTGTTCCCGTATGGCTCGGTTGGTATGATACGCCCAGATGAGAAATCCATTACTAACGAATATTAAAGATGCAGAGACTGAAAACGTGATAATAAAGAGTAAAGTATCTGAAAAACTGCAAAATAAATCATCCCTCTCACAAACTGTGTTGTTTGATGTCTCTAGTAGGCTCTGTACTTCAGTATCCATCGTGATTAGAAGGGTATGAAGAAACCTGGTGTCTTGAAACTTTCAGGAAATAATCTTCTCATTAAGATCACAAAACTCTTAACAGGTATAAATACACTTCAATCATATATATTAAAGCACAACAGTTTTCTAGATTGTCGAATAAACTGAAAATGTCGTTCGAAAATGCGAATTACTTTTTTTCCCGTTGGCGAAACATCTTTCCTTCATTTCGTGTAATAAATAAACATTCATCTTCAGAAATCATACAACAGAAATCACGAGAAAGTATAGTAATTTTATTTAATTGAATACTAATCTTAAAGATCAAATTTAGGATAACGGTTCGACAAACTCCACAGTCGGACAATGTTATAACATCATCACCTGCGTGTGTTCATGACGCTCGAAACAAACATTGAGTGTCTGAATTTTCTCTTTCTCAAATTATTCATGTGGTTGCGTTCAAGCCTCACCCCCTTTTTTTTTGTTACAAAGAAGTCAAATAAGAAATATTAGTCGCTTAAACCTTCCTATACAACAATGAAAGAGAAAGCTCAATAAGCGATATTTAATTGTTTGCAGCCTGTCAGCAAAGTGGTTTTGATCGAAATATATGGAAGCTTAACCGATCGGAATCCAAATATTTTATTATACTGGACTTTTAAGACCCATTAAGAGAACAGATACTGGTTGATAGCTGTATGCAGACATATATATGAGTAATTATTGGCCTATATGTTTGGTGGAGTTAAGTCACTAATAGCCCATCTTCAATTAAAATGTACTGATATTACCTTTTTAAATTTTAAAAGGTATGGAGAAGAATTAGCTTGGCAAATATATGTTTGCATGGCGTCACCGCCTCAAGTTAATACCTATTTTATCTTTTGATCGATAATGTAATGTCGATTTTATGATTGCGGCTTTTACTCGAAAATAAATGTATCGAAAAGAAAAACATTAATCTCAAAGTACCAATCTAACTATTTTTTTTACCAAACTAAGTATTTACATAAAGCCAAAATTACTTCTTAGTCTTTCAGTTTATAGTGGTTGATATCACGCAGTGAGTGAATTTTATTCCTGAAGAGAAGATTTCTTCTGTACTTCAGGCATCACAGTTGTCACCCACAAAAGTAGCAAGTGGCAATGTGACACATTCGCCTAGCAGCTATATCCAAAAATAACTATGCAATGTGAGAAAATACTCCAACCAACTAATGACACAGAACAAGTTTTATAAATTCAACTTCTTAATTGGCCATGTATTTATTTAGGAGGAACTTTCTCCTTTGAAAATAAAATAAAAGTTACAACTGCAATATTGCTTCTTTACATTACTGTATAAGAACACATATAACTGTGAATACTTTGATACGACGTATTGCTTTGGAGCAATCTTTACCCGATGATGACAAAATCTAAATTTAATCTAACTCCTGAAAAAGTTTTAAACTTTCCAATGTTGTGATATATCTCTGGATCTTTCTCAACTGTACGAGAACAAACTGGTACGTACCAATTCAGCTTTCAATCTATAAAATTACCAGATTTTCTTCCCTCTACAATAGAGTGACGTTAAATCTTCTAGTCTGAAGAACTTTTCCACCTTTATATCATGGAATTCTAATTTAATATTTATCTTTTAACATTCAAGTTCTGAATTGTCCATATGACGAACATTGTCCAAAGGATGTTGAAAATACGCGATGATACATGTGGTCGCTGACATTATGTTGTGGTAGACGTTACGGTAGAAGTAGTCGCATAAAATATCCCCAAACAGAACTTCAAGTTTTCAACTCAACGTTATGAAAAGTGCAAATGGTGCCAGTTCTTAAACTGCTAGATGAGCTCCGCAATACAGCCAATAATTTGTCTGGTCAGTTGGTATACCTCCATCCCAACTCCGCCGACAAGCTGCCATATCCAGAACATTATATATGAATCTGGAGTCTCCAGGAAATAATTGTGTTTTCAGTTCTCACAGTTAAATGCCAGTCATAATTCACAGTATACTAGACCAGGCTTAAATACAGGTATCATTTAGGATCCTGTGCCCTATGATATAAAACAATCACAAAAATATAGCTCCGCCTTTTTAAGCTAAGAAACATAGCATGACTCGATCCGATGGTAGTATTTTGGAGAGTGAATAATAATCCTCTCCAACACTCACTTCACTGGCTGGATGTGATATCTCGCATAATTAATAGTGCAACAATTAGCATCGCCTGGCAATACAATACATTGTCATCTTGACTATGCCCTGACCTGGTGGTGTTTCTTTTGTGTACACTCTAGCTATCTCAAGAGTCTGCTACCCTGTACCTTTGTATAGTGAATAGAGGGATTAGGGTTGATCTAAATCGTCCTACATCTCTGGACATTAATCTCCATCATCAACAACCAGGGTTGACTATAAGTAAAAGGTACTTGTCAAACTTTCTAAAATAAACAGTTGACAGATTGACTTATTCTGTCATAATTACAAATTAATTAAATTCTACCATTCTAATGTGACACCAGTGACATTATTTATATCATTATTTACAAACTTTGAGATTATATTAGTGAGGATTTCCTCATTCGTATGAATCGTGGACAAACCAGTTCTTGATTCCTCGGAAGATTGACCACAACCAAATCGGAACATTTTAGAAATATGTGCTTTAAATTTACGATTTACCGTCAACTCCAACAAGGGATTAACGGCGGAATTAACATTCAGGAAAATGTACACAATTTGCCACTGTATTATACCATCTAATTACATGTTTAAAGTACACATGATCTTGCCAAAAGGCCGAGAACCCTTTGACGGTAGAGATTAATTTTTTCGAAAGTTGTGAGTGTTGTACAAATGCCACCTGCACCGTGTGGAAGTTTATTTAAATTTTAATTGGCATGTTGAACATATCCAACTTTTATGAAAAGAACTTATATCTTCTATACACTTGCTCCAGATTCCGTAGCCTGTAAGATTGTCAAAACAGACTCTTGCATAATTCAAATTAACAAAAAAATACCATATTTTATTTCAACGCATTGTGCTGTCATAACCAATAAATCGATCTCAATGTGCATGAAATATTCATATTTTCATAGACTTTTCCCCCTGAAACTAATAATCCATTGCACAAGCCATCAACATGAAAATATGAAGGATCAAAAAGAAGTTTCTAAACAGTTACTATAATTCTTGGCGTAAAAACTTTACTAACGTAAATACATGTAATGAACAATATGCACATATATTTAATACACAGAATGTAAACATGCAAATACATTTAATTAACAACTAATATGAAACAATTACTTAACAAATAATGTTAATATATTTAATAAACAACATAAGTTGTTACGTTACATTTTTCAATATTCCGCAACATTTCACATATTCCAAAACCATTTCTCGATAGGTACGACTAGTCAGAGCGTATGACATTGCGGTAATGGAAGCGTGAAAAGTTGCTAATATTACCAAAGAAAACATGATGTAAGACTTGCCTTCAATGTTAATGAAATAAAAAAAAAAAATAAGGATTTCTAATGGAATCCAAAAACAAAGATACATCACAATGAAACAAAAAAGTCTTTTAACTACTTTGAGAGTTTTTCTCTCATTTTGCTCTCTTCTTGACATTCTACATGGAATAACTTCCTGTGAATATTTAGCAGTCGCCGACGGTAGATTGTTGATTGATCTGAAATTCTTGTTTTCATCAACGGATAAATGGTTCCCTTCCAATTTTACATGATTCTCAGCTCTCAGACCATTCTGCATATCGAGTTCAGGCTGGTGTGGTTTATCTATCCTTTCGTTTCTCTGTAGCTTTCCATGAACGTTGAACCCATTACATGATCCTTCGACTAAGGAAATATGTCTTGAAAATCCATCTTCTACTGTTGTATGTATCTGAGATTTGCGTATGCATGACAATTGTAACTCAGCCGGCGATATGACGAAAACATCATTTGCGTTATTTGAAGTATCTGATACTTGATGTCTGTCGTTAGATGGTTTCAACCATGACGATTCTTTATCACGTGATTCCATTCGTTGAAGACTTTTCTTTAATTGAACCACTATGGTAATATTTAAAACAATTAGCAGGAAACATGGAATAAGGAAGTAAATGAATGCCGATGAAACAAATAATAAATATCTGACTAATTTAATATTTTGACCAGCATATAATACTGCAATGACATTAACAGTTGTACTAAATATAGATACACTCACTGCAGCAATCCAACAGAGTATTACTTTTTTTCGATATTGTTTCTTGCTTTTCCCTTTGTGATAATTTATGGAATCGGTGACCAGACGATAAATATCATAACTCATAGTTATTGCCAAATAATTGGTTACAGTATAAGTTATTTTTCCAAGCCACACCAAAGTCAAAAATATGTAACCTGGTAGGTACCAAAAAATACTTATCGTATAGAGCAGATCAAATGTGACAGCATGTAAGCAGTATGTAATAGCTAGATTGTAAATATAGATGTTAAAAACGTGTTCCCGTATGGCTCGGTTGGTATGATACGCCCAGATGAGAAATCCATTACTAATGAATATTAAAGATGCAGAGACTGAAAACGTGATAATAAAGAGTAAAGTATCTGAAAAACTGCAAAATAAATCATCCCTCTCACAAACTGTGTTGTTTGATGTCTCTAGTAGGCTCTGTACTTCAGTATCCATCGTGATTAGAAGGGTATGAAGAAACCTGGTGTCTTGAAACTTTCAGGAAATAATCTTCTCATTAAGATCACAAAACTCCTAACAGGTATAAATACACTTCAATCATAAAGAAATGCACAAAATTACAGTTTTCTACATTAGACTGAAAATGTCGTTTGAAAATGCGATTTACTTTTTTTTCCCTTTGGCGAAACATCTTTCCTTCATTTCGTGTAATAAATAAACATCCATCTTCAGAAACCATACAACAGAAATCACGAGAAAGTAGTTATTTTATTTAATTAAATACTAATCTTAAAGATCAAATTTAAGATAACCGTTCGACAAACTCCACAGTCGGACAATGTTATAACATCATCACATGCGTGTGTTCATGACGCTCGAAACAAACATTGAGTGTCTGAATTTTCTCTTTCTCAAATTATTCATGAGGTTGCGTTCAAGCCTCGCCGCCTTTTTTGTTACAAAGAAGTCAAATAAGAAATATTAGTCGCTTAAACCTTCCTATACAACAATGAAAGAGAAAGCTCAACAAGAGATTTTTAATTGTTTGCAGAACTGCCAGTTAAGTGGTTTTGATCGAAATATATGGAAGCCTAACCGATCGGAAGCCAAATATTTTATTATACTGGACTTTTAAGAGCCATTAAGAGAACAAGTAAATGGTTGATAGCTGTATGCAGACATATATATGATTAATTAATAGGCCAATATGTTTGGTGGAGTTAAGTCACTAATAGCCCATCTTCAATCAAAATGTACTGATATTACCTTTTTAAATATTAAAAGGTATTGAGAAGAATTAGCAAGGCAAATATATGTTTGCATTGCGTCACCGCCTCAAGTTAATATATATTTTATCTTTTAATCGAAAATTTAATGTCGATTTTGTGATTGCGGCTTTTACTCGAAAATAAATGTATGGAAAAGAAAAACATTAATCTCAAAGTACCAACCTAACTATTTTTTTTACCAAACTAAGTATTTACATAAAGCCAAAATTACTTCTTAGTCTTTCAGTTTATTGTGGTTGATATTACGCAGTGAGTGAATTTTATTCCTGAAGAGAAGAATTCTTCTGTACTTCAGGCATCACAGTTGTCACCCACAAAAGTAGCAAGTGGCAATGTGACACATTCGCCTAGCAGCTATCCAAAAATAAATATGCAATGTGAGAAAATACTCCAACCAACTAATGACACAGAACAAGTTTTATAAATTCAACTTCTTAATTGGCCATGTATTTATTGAGGAGAAACTTTCTCCTTTAAAAATAAAATAAAAGTTATAACTGCAATATTGCTTCTTTACATTACTGTATAAGAACACATATAACTTTGAATACTTTGATACGACGTATTGCTTTGGAGCAATCTTTACCCGATGATGACAAAATCTAAATTTAATCTAACTCCTGAAAAAAGTTTTAGACTTTCCAATGTTGTGATATATCTCTGGATCTTTCTCAATTTTACGAGAACAAACTGGTACGTACAAATTCAGCTTTCAATCTTTATAATTACCAGATTTTCTTTCCTCTACAATAGAGTGACGTTAAATCTTCTAGTCTGAAGAACTTTTCCACCTTTATATCATGGAATTCTAATTTAATATTTATCTCTTAACATTCAAGTTCTGAATTGTCCATATGACGAACATTGTCCAAAGGATGTTGAAAATACGTGATGATACATGTGGTCGCTGACATTATGTTGTGGTAGACGTTACGGCTGAAGTAGTCGCATAAAATATCCCCAAACAGAACTTCAAGTTTTCAACTCAACGTTATGAAAAGTGCAAATGGTGCCAGTTCTTAAACTGCTAGACGAGCTCCGCAATACAGCCAATAATTTGTCTGGTCAGTTGGTATACCTCCATCCCAACTCCGCCGACAAGCTGCCATATCCAAAACATTATATATGAATCTGGAATCTCCAGGAAATAATTGTGTTTTCAGTTCTCACAGTTAAATGCCAGTCATAATTCACAGTATACTAGCCCAGGCTTAAATACAGGTATCATTTAGGATCCTGTGCCCTATGATATAAAACAATCACAAAAATATAACTCCGACTTTTTAAGCTAAGAAACATAGCAAGACTCGATCCGATGGTAGTATTTTGGAGAGTGAATAATAATCCTCTCCAACACTCACTTCACTGGCTGGATGTGATATCTCGCATAATTAATAGTGCAACAATTAGCATCACCTGGCAATACAATACATTGTCATCTTGACTATGCCCTGCCCTGGTAGTGTTTCTTTTGTGTACACTCTAGCTATCTCAAGAGTCTGCTACCCTGTACCTTTGTATAGTGAATAGAGGGATTAGGGTTTATCTAAATCGTCCTACATCTCTGGACATTAATCTCCATCATCAACAACCAGGGTTGCCTATAAGTAAAAGTTACTTGTCAAACTTTCTAAAATAAACAGTTGACAGATTGACTTATTCTGTCATAATTACAAATTAATTAAATTCTACCATTCTAATGTGACACCAGTGACATTATTTATAACATTATTTACAAACTTTGAGATTATATTAGTGAGGATTTCCTCATTCGTATGAATCGTGGACAAACCATTTCTTGATTCCTCGGAAGATTGACCACAACCAAATCGGAACATTTTAGAAATATGTGCTTTAAATTTACGAGTTACCGTCAACTCCAACAAGGGATTAACGGCGGAATTAACATTCAGGAAAATGTACACAATTTGCCACTGTATTATACCATCTAATTACATGTTGAAAGTACACATGATCTTGCCAAAAGGCCGAGAACCCTTTGACGGTAGAGATTAATTTTTTCGAAAGTTGTGAGTGTTGTACAAATGCCACCTGCACCGTGTGGAAGTTTATTTAAATTTTAATTGGCATGTTGAACATATCAAACTTTTATGAAAAGAACTTACATCTTCTATACACTTGCTCCAGATTCCGTAGCCTGTAAGATTGTCAAAACAGACTCTTGCATAATATAAATTAACAAAAAAATACCATATTTTATTTCAACGCATTGTGCTGTCATAACCAATAAATCGATCTAAATGTGCATGAAATATTCATATTTTCATAGACTTTTCCCCCTGAAACTAATAATCCATTGCACAAGCCATCAACATGAAAATATGAAGGATCAAAAAGAAGTTTCTAAACAGTTACTATAATTCTTGGCGTAAAAACTTTACTAACGTAAATACATGTAATGAACAATATGCACATATATTTAATACACAGAATGTAAACATGCAAATACATTTAATTAACAACTAATATGAAACAATTACTTAACAAATAATGTTAATATATTTAATAAACTACATAAGTTGTTACGTTACATTTTTCAATATTCCGCAACATTTCACATATTCCAAAACCATTTCTCGATAGGTACGACTAGTCAGAGCGTATGACATTGCGGTAATGGAAGCGTGAAAAGTTGCTAATATTACCAAAGAAA
>JAIPMN010013494.1:0-33235 GCA_020650975.1 Apostichopus californicus | reverse complement strand
GTAATGCTGCCACGAAAAGAAAACATCATTTTGTAATTGCAAAAAAGTGTTTTTTCGTAATATCGAAACGTTGTTTCATCATTTCAAAAATGTTCTTGCAGCAATATGCCTCCGTAACTTAATTGTTCTGCATGTGTGCATGCTTTCATGTCATTTTACTCAAGATTTATAATATCGTTTGTTATGTAACCGCTTTAGACATTTCAGAACTGTTCAGTTGTAAGTGCTAATAGATATGTCTTGCGTAGGAGTTAATATTATATTTGTATCGCTTACAGTGACTGTTGTTACTTGTACACTTCTTTGTTGCGCCTCTGCCCTTGAGATTATAAAGCCATGCAGGTTACCATAAATAAAGAACAAGCACTTGTTATTGTTTATCACGTTTATCAATTTAACTTTTATATTTCCTTGCTTTAAGATGCTTGTCACTTGAAAAAGGAGAAAAGATACATTATGGAATGTCATCTCGGTGTTTAAAAGGCTTTTGAAGTTTATATGTAAAGTAATCATATAATAAGTGGAAGATGTAATAGCCAATGAGATTCATTAGTATCCAACAAACGCAAGTTCTTCCAAAATACATAATCAACAACCTTTGTGGTCGTGCTGTCCCTTACTCAGGTTTAACTTGACCATTCTTCATTGCAGTATATTTGATTTTATAATTCGATCTTGGGATATATTAAGAATATATGCTATAATCACTCTCTAAACTGGCGTGGTAGTGGTCAGAATAGTAACAGTTATCGTACCACCATGAAAACTAAACGCACAAATATTACTATAAGCATGGTTGTCCCTTTCTTTGGTAATTTTTCTTAACTTTATAGCATTTTATAAATATAAATTCAATTAAGCGCTTGATACGATTAAAGTTTAGTACAACATGGCGTTACTGTTCATTGGGGAATATTCATACAATAGCTCAAAGCACTATACTGCTGAGTATTTGTTGGTGTTTTGGATGACTTTCACTACCAACAATTTATCCGCAGGACAAACGTCGGGAGAGTCACAAACGTGTTTTCTTTACTAATTTGTCTGTAATTTATTAATATAACAAGTTGTATGTATGGATTTTTTACATTCTCGTTTGTCGGTGTTTAGGAAGTCACCTCTTGATATATTTTCCTGCGAATTATCATCATGCAGTTTTCACTACCCATGCATTTCCTTTCCATGCTATTATGAACCATTGTTAACTGTTAATATATGGAAACTTTTCCAAACCATTTCATATTTTTTTTAAATTTCTGTAAATCAAATCATCATAGTAACTCAACCTTTCCCGTAAGTATATCAAATAATAAAAAGAAATATAGTTAATTTAGTTTCAATCCATGAATTTGGTGAATAACTTTAAAACTAACAGTCCTCTTTCTTGCTGGGATCCACATATGACGGGATCCTGTTATTCACGACAATAACTGTTAGTCTAGTATGTTATTATTTTGTCTGCACAATTATCCGTTTCGGGAGTTAGCTTGGTTATCTTTACCATATATGTGTATATCATAGTTTATACGTTGGAAATCCTTTCTATTTTATTTTGCTGACATTGTAAGTTATAAATGCTAAGAAATAATACAGCTTGGAATTTTATATATCAAACAGCTTGCTATATAAATATCTCGCTAAGCTCAGTGCGAGATATGCATATTATATATTTGTTAGATGTTGAAATCCAATAGTGTTACCAAACCTAAGCCAACTTAAGGAAAAAAATATTTTTGCAACGCAGGAGCAACTAAATCATTTATATGTAGTATGGTACACACCTACTGCTCCACTGTAAGTTCCAAGTCACGGCAGGCGGTAGTTGTAACTGTCATCATTGCTAAGAATTCGTTTTAGTATTATTAACACGTGACTTTTATTCGTTTAAGTCACTTGTTTCAGTCCCGTGGTTGCGTGTTTCTCTCCTTTACACTTCGGTATAATTGTTATATTTAACAATGATAAATCACTATAACCGAATAAAAAACACCCAACTAGTTCTAGTTCGACAAAACTCGGCGTTCGAAAAGAACAAGCTGATGACGTCATCTTAAAGATTCAATTGAATTTGTCACACGTAGGCAGTCACGCGAGATGAGTTGTGGTCGGTTGCAGTCGGTTTAAGACATTTACCTACACAATACATTTTGAACTTAGAAATGAGTGATGAAATTATTTTGTATCGGGAATCAAGTGAAGGATCGAGAGGAGCATGGCAACTTTTAAGACAATTTATAAATACACTTAATATTTATTGAAATGGCAAGCAAGAATGATATTGTCAAATATTTGAAAGGACACTTAGAATTGTTTTCTTTCAATGTGAGAGACAGTGGAGGCCAATTTGGGGGTTGGGAGGGATAACTGGGAAAGGGGTGCAGTTGGAACATTTTGAAAGTACAAAAACACATGTTTATAAAGTTCAAAGTCCCCGGAAATAGTTGGAATTTGAGATATCTCTTGTTCTCTCTTAGCGACTTTAAGAACAAAACCACATATCAGAAAGATCAATTTTAATTTCTGTGGAAGGTATTCTAAGCCCGGAAGCTCCCGTGCTCTCAGACATCTCTCTTGTAGCTATTTAGTGTAAGCGCAGAGAAACATTTTAGAGGTTCCAATTTATTTGCGCCTGTAGGGATCCAGGAAGTGAAGCCCCGGAAGTTAGAGCGTTTTGTTAGCCTACTACTTTCCAAACAAATTCATTTTTGGACATTAAGGAGAATGTTTCAGTTTCTTTTACCGCAGCCGACCGAGGGGAGGTGGGGATGGGGCTGGGTTACATCTTGATTTGAGGTGAATCCCTCCTCCCTTGGCGCCGCCACTGGTGAGAGAAAACACGTACAGAAATAACTGGAAATAGATTCATGCTGTCCCTTTTAGAGTTTTACGTTTCCTGCAGATTCTCAAAAGCTGTTTTCTGGCGCAAATATTGCTCGAGTTTCGGACAATAATTCTTTACAGCTGATTTGGTTTGAAACTGAAGTTTAATGATCGAAATAATTATGAGAATACCTACGAAAAATTATGTGGTCTGGGCATCGACCGCAATTTGCCGACGATATCTTCGATTAAAACTTCGGTTATTGTGTTCGAGATATATCATATTTATATGTACCACTTAATCGAAGTATTTTAAGTATTCATATAATTTTCCAGTATTAAGAAAAGTGGATGACTGTCCAAGACTCAGTAGCAGGCATAGTTTAGTGCTACCGGTATATAAAGATAGAGTTAAATTGTTGTTAATCGCATTGCAAATTACCATGATTTCAATACGAAAGAGTGTGGCTAAGAATGGAAAGAACTATAAGATATGAGACTTAATTAAGTGACGTGAGAACATTTGACCTAGTTTAATAGCAAGGTACAAAGTTTACATAGCAGTTACGGTGCTCTTATTTTGTGGTCACTCTACCACTCAAAATGATATGCGTAATAGCTCATTATGGCATATTACGACTGCCCTGTGTCCTCTAGAAATAAAGCATATAGCGGTAGTATTTGTATGGATTGTTTATTCTGTGGTATATATGTTGTTTTAGTCTAATGTGTTTAGTTGTATTTATTTTATACTAGTGAGTAAGGATTTGAGAGGAGGGAAAGGGGAAGAAATTTATGCACAGGAGGAACACAATAACTGAAGAATAACCAATTATATAAAACTTACTCATGCATTCTTTAGAACGGCTTGCTTTAAATTCCAAGCACGTTGCCATTCTTTGTGGTGTTATTGCGAATAAAACACCCACAACAATTTGTCCCCAGTTTAAGAATCAGAGCAACCGCTTGTATACGTAAACAGACTTTCATAACACCAAATAGATTTTACCCATCTACCTGAAAGATCACTGAGTAGGTGGCGTGGGGGTTCTCCCACAGGAAGACGAAACGAAAGCTTATAGACGTGAAGTGGTGCATTTCGAGTTATATTTAGACGATAAATTATGCCTTTTATTAGGTATATAATTAATATCATACATTCTGAAAGTTTGTCTGAGTTTCAAAGGGATGCGGCAGGGGCCGGGAGGAGGTGGTACAATACCAACAAAACACTGGGTCTGATCATGAATGGGGGCACTAAATCGAAAGGGTCTCCTGTTTCAGTTAGGAAATTTGGTTTTTTATTAGTTTAGATGTCTCATTTGGCTAACTAATTGGAGGCGGGCTCCTTGAATTCCCTTGCATCCTTATGCTGTCAAAACAATTAGCTTATCGTGTCTATATAATATACATTTCCTTAATTTGTTTTGCCTTAAAAGTTTTTTTTTTATCTAACCAATATGCCAAGGGGGGGGGGGGGGGACTCGCACCTGTGCCACTGTGCATTAGTTTTTTTTTTAATTTCCATTTAATTTATTTCATTTGCGATATTGTACAGATTGTATCATACTCATTTATCATTTCATTTTGTCCAATCGTACGTTTAAGGAGAAAATAAAGAATTTAAGATTAAAATAAGATTATATAAAAACGGTAACTTGGAAAGAATGCGAGTAGTGCCATTAAAATATGAATTCAAGTATTCTTTTTTATTTTCAAAAAAAAAATACATTCAATTATTCTTAAAATGAATATCTTAAGTATATGTTTTGTATGATCAACAATGTAACAGTGTTCTTCCTTCGTCTGCTTCAATATCTAGATAGGACGAATCTTCATTTCTGTAAATTTGAGGTAATAATTATCACTTCCGGGAAGATAATTCCAATGAAAATAGTACGCCCCGTAGACACCGTTCAGGTTAGAATCATGACAGTCATCGTACCACCAGGCACCATCATAATGAACAGCACAGTTATAAGAACTATAAGCGTCATTGTCTCGGTCCTTTGTTGTAAACTGCTTGTTCCGGTGACGACTTAGAGCATCTCCTGGAAGAAAGAATCAAATAAAAAACACACCGTCAATACAAATCATCTAAATAACTGTTGTGTGTCTGATACATGCTAAACCTTTTTTATACTCAGACTGGTTGATTATCATTCTTTACGTCAATTCTACTATTCCAATGTATAAATTTAGTTTTAGGGAAAACGAGATCATGCGATGCTTTTTCTTTAATTAATAGCTATTATTGGGTCGTGGTATTATTGACAATACATGTACGATATTAATTGTTGATAAATATTGTATTGTAGTCAGATGTACACAGATGACCATATTTCTCTCTTTTATTGCATATCATCCTAGATCATTACATTCCAGTGTTTATCTCTAAGAGGCATCTCATCATCGAGGCTCACCACAAATGCGACAATCTTCATTTGTTTAGCCCTTCTTAATAAACTATGGATAGATTCACTGTTTGTGTTATTGCACTATTAAATACACACAATAGATTTGCTGTCTACATTTCGTTTGTGGTTTGTTATTCATCACCAATGTATGAGAGGTGTAATTATATGTATGAAATAAATTAACAGAATTGTTGCATGTGAGAAAATTACTCATTGTTAGCGTTCTTAGAATTGTCAATACTGCATGTTCTACTCATTTATATTATTTACTTGGGTAACAACAACAAAATATTTTCGCGCAATGGATGTTCCGCTCCCACTCCCAGAATACGTCTCACAGAAATTAACAAATGTAAGGATATGTAGATCAGTAATAAATGTTCTGAGGATGTCAGTCAGTTATTTACTAAAGACAAACAGAGACAACTAACACTCGTCTGTAGCTAGATAACTTGAATATCATGAATTGTAAGTTCAAATTTGTCTATTGTTTAGTTTTGTGCAATTTCCTCTTTGGACTGACTTATATTCTTTCGTAATAGGTGATACAGACAGCATTCCCTTCCTGCCTGTATTGATCAGTTAGTCATTGATTCTAACTAATGGTTTATAATAAGTATCCATTCAGTGCACTTTTGAAGGTATTGGACAATTTTGACCGGATTGTGGAACTGGCCAACTATAACAGACAACTGTAGGTAGTTTTCTATTTTGATGCAATTTTCCATTCTCCGGCTATTATTTACAAATATAATTTATCTTTCATCTGCTTGGCCTCTTGTTATCTACTTCTTTATCCTTAAGGTGATGTCATTATGTACTATACTTAACTGAAGTAATACTATATATCTAGAGAGAGGTAGTATCGATGAAACGATAACCTGGTGGTGTCTCATTATCTAGTAAGGCTGAAATACCATATTTAGTATTAAAGGATATGTGTAGGCTACAAACCTGCTGTTCCACTGTAGGTCCCAACTCCGGATAACCGATAGTTGTCGCTTTCGTAGTTTGTCCTAAAAAAGTCAAACTTGGCGTAGTATGGAGCTCCGTATCTATCCACTAAGTCGATTCTGATGTCATATCTCTTTTGGTTGGTCAAGTAATAAAGTTGATCATTTCCGAGCCAAAAGTTAATACTTAAATTTCCAAATCCTTGCTTGTAGCTGTTCCATCCAAGGTAGAAGTCCTGACTACCATCGATACGTCGTTGGAACACCTTAAAGATTTCAAATTTAAAAAAGTAGTTAATAACTCAAACGTAAATACATTAGTGGCCTCCCGAGTGTGAAATCTGAAATCTCATATTCTCAAAATGAACTACCTTTTAAGGTAATTTGATACGTAGAAACTTTCAACCTGGCAATGTATTGAGTTAAAAGGTAGAATAATCCAAACTTTCTCAATCATGGAGGTAAATAATACAAATTATGATATTCGCAACAAGCATCAATGTCAATAGACTGTGGTACAATGTCAAATGTTCTTGTATATAAGAACGAATATCATTAAAAACAATGACAAAGAAAATAACGAAAAATCCGACATAAGACATAGATCGGTGAAAAGAATGATTACGATTAAAGTAAGTCTTACATGAGAGAAATATGCATTCCTGTGCAGGATCTACTAATGAACTAGTTAGTTCATAACGTAATCTTCGTACCTATCGTAGGCTATGACACTTACCGTCCATCCTCCTCCGTCAGTCATGTTACAGTATACCTCAAATGCTGACCCGGTCCATCCGGTCGGTTTGATTCTGTATATACCGCTGTTTCTGGTACTATCATTATCATAAATTTCCTGACAATCTTTAGGTGGTCTCGTGCAATTTACACCGTCCCCTCTGTAGCCATCAACACAATAGCATTGTCTTATGTCATTTCGTACGCCACACTCCGCTTTAGGGCTGCATGCGTAACCTTCATCCCAGATGATCAGTCCGTTAGTACAAACACCCTTGCTTGTACATCCAGAATTCACGAAAAAGTCACCTTCCTGTCAGAAAAATGGTATGTTATAGTTTAACAGGTGTTGATATCACAATATGCAGTCATTCCTTACTCCGGTTTGTAGCAATTATTTAAATTGAGATTAAAGTTATATATATAACAAAGTAGTAACGTACAATTTCTACATTAAAGTAAAGAGTCGTCTTGTATTTCTGTAATGGATGGCTCCGGTACTTACTGCTACGATCGTCTGTCCTTCTGATACGTAACATCCACATTGTACACGAGATACGCAGTCAGATCCCTTCATGAAGAATCCATCGGGACAAAAACAGACTTCACCATCAGTACAGACCTCATCCTGACAGATTCCTGGAGCTCTACAAGTTCGTTGACACGCGGTACTGCAGTTATCAAAGTCCATATTGCTGGGACAGAATGTTATAGCATCTGTAAGATAAAAATTATTTGGAATTATTATTACATTAATGTTACTAGGAATGTATATAATCTAATGAAGTGAATAAAGTGTTTGGTAAGTAAACTTCAGATGTATTTTTGTATTTAAACGATGGTTGACCAGAGATGGATGTACCAAATGGGCCCAGAGAGGTTTGTCAGTGATATTCCCACTGATGACTCTGCATATATGTCATCTTATGAAATGTTTGACGACGTCACGAAACAATAATCTTCACATACATATAAGCCTTTTATGACGAGTGGGTATGATATTGCGTTGGTATCTAATTTATTAGTGATAATTAGTGATAACTCACCAGAATTCTCTCCAACATAATTTCCGAGGTTGACCAGCTTGAAGTGACTGAATGCGTCACTTATACGAAAATGATCGTAAGAAACCCGAATTAAGTAACCATCTGATGTGGTTATCTCAATCACCAGTTGGTATTTCTTCTGATTGGTCAAGAAAGACAACTTCTCGTTGCCGAGCCAGAATTCACGAGAGAGAAACCCGAAGCCAGACTTGTAGCTGTCCCAGTCGCGCCTGAAATCGATGGATCCGTCAGTGCGCCTTTGTATTACCTATGGACAGAGTAGTTACCGAAATGGTTTGTTAGTCACTGATATTTCATGCGATACTTTCAATCCAGCACAGCCGTCTTGATCTTTACTCAATAGAAACAGAACGTATTTTTTCTTACAACCATCTTCTAACTTACAAATATATAACATGGTCACCGAAATAACTAACATCGTTACTACTCTTCCAGCTGCTGTGAACATTATTGTTTCAGTATGAAAATTGTTGATATAAGAGCAAGAAACCAAAGACATACCGTCCATCCACCGGAACTGTCGGTGTTATCACAGTAAACCTCAAATGGATCCGGATAACCATCTGGTTTGATCATGAAGACACCGGAAGAGTTATGGGATGTACATTGCTCCTGAACTTCTCTGCAATCTCTCGGATAAGTCGATTGTTGATAGAAGAACAATGATGATTGACCTTTGATGTGATGGAATAAAAAAATAATTGTCCTCATTATTTGTTAACTTTGCCTTTTTTTCATTGGTTACATATAAAGCATACAACACGTTCTTAATTTACACTATTCGAAAGACCTCACACCCGTAGCTTTGCAACAAATCTGTGACTTTAAGAAAAAATGCGGATCACTACGTACTTTACACTTCAACAGACATATATGACATGAGTTATGGCGACTATTTTGAATTTGAATGCCCGAAAACACCTTAAATAACTTTCCATTCTCGTCTACTAATACTTCAGACAAAGCCCCGGAAACCACGCCCCAATTCCTGTGTATATACTCCCGGTATTGTTAACATGATAAATCTAATGTTACAAGGGTTTAATTTTTATTTAAATTACATGTTTGGAATCAAGAGGGGTAAGCATCACTCACCTAATATCTTTCCATTAGTAGATCCATCACTTGTCTGTTGAGCACTCTAACCGAAGAAAAATTCATATATGTAAATGAATAACAGGAAAGTTACTATGTTGTTTTAAACAATGGAATAGAGCAAAGAAGTTTATCGATAAAACATGGTTCGAATCAGTGACCTCTGGATATCAAGCTCTGAAAAAGATTTCAAACTTTTTTGAAAACAGGGTCTCATTATATTTCCGAGTCAATGTGAAATATGTGTCCCATTTACGTTGAGAAGTATTAATGGAAATACTTACTGGGCGTACTTGAATACATCGATTAACAAAACAAGTAGTGATTGCCGATTGGATAGATTTGGGGGGTGCAAAGATGTCGGTTACTATATGGGTGCTACAATCTTTTTATTGAAAATTGAAATTATTGAAATTGGTCCATTTAAAATTAGAAAGAAAATGTATTCCAATTGAAATAAGAGGAACGAGTGGGGGACGGATGATGGACACATATCACTCGCCTCGCTTTAATCTATCCTCAAGTTGTCCATTTCAAAATATTTTCGCTAACAAGCTCACACATTCCTCTCTCAAACAACGGGAGGGGAAGAGTGAAAACATGTATCGCCAAGGCATGGAGTGTTTGACTCTATTTAGAGGTGTTAATACATATATTGGTAATATACCGTTATAAGAAACATGTTATAGGTTAACACTTAACAGAGTTCAGATAAACAGCCTAACTCTACTATAAATAATCATTACTCCTAAATCCGACGAGGGCTCATTATACAACAATCGATTGATCATGAATCAAAAAGCAAATTACATGTGTAGACTAGAATCAAAATGATTCTACTCAATTGTGTTTACGTTTTTACAACGATAACTCTTCCTTCTACAAGTCTATCTTGCATTTCCCAATCTTAAACACTCCTGCTTGACAATACAATTATTGATCTAGGCATTGTCGTTCTTACCAAACAGAGAGTAATCTCAATCTCTTTGCATTCGAAAGTTTATATTAAAGAGAAACAAATTGACGAGACATTAAAAGCAAAAATGCATTTATTTCGTTAAAACACGGTAATAGTTTTATATCTACGATGAGACAAGATCATTATAGTAACTTAGTTATATCCTGATAATTTATTGTAAGGTTTTTAATTTACTTTCGAAAAGTTAACTAAAATATTTTTGGGAGGGGGGTATAGGTGTTGGGAGGGAGAGGATTTAACATTGTCGTACCAGCTTTGTTAAACATGACGAAATCAATAAAGTGAAGAAGATTGAACGATGCACATGTAGTTTCAGGTTTTGTTGTACAAACATATCAACACTTTTATTGAAAAAGTGACAACGGATCGAAAGAGCAAATTCAAGTATAGATTTTTTAGCTAATGATTACAGAATAAATGAATTACGACATTTTTTAAAGAAAATTCTTTACGTGGCATTCCCTTGAAATGAATTGTTATCATTGTATTTTTCAACAAAAAAAACACAAACATTGCTCCGGAATTTCGGTTTATTTTGAGAAGGAAATACTTTTTTACAATCGAAAATGGCGTATTAAACTTTAGAGGAAAATATAGATAAGATATTTTTATGAAAATTTCAAAATCAACAAGAATTGGCATTAGAATTTCCTTGATTTTTTTTAATCTTACGGTTGTTCGATATTTTTTCTAAGCAGTACTTTATTTGTGTTGTTATTTAAATAATAATTAATGACATAAAAGTTATTTATCTACGAGTATGGGATTGGTGTATCTGTTAGTTGTGATCAATTTTAAGTAAAATGGTGCCTTTTTAAAGTTACTATAACTTACTCACTTAAGAAACGTATACATATAACTAATCATACCGCCAAGCTAACTTAACAAGAATAAACAGAGGTAGCTATATGCACAAACGTATCGTCAATATATTAAGTATCAATGTTCAGCAATAAACTTTCAGTGTTAAATTACAAACATCTCGTCGCTGTGATCTTAATTATTAAGAGTCTGACATAAACAAAAAGAAGATCAAATCAACAATGTTGAATTTTTGAAAATTTAAAATAGTCCCAGCCTATTTAGTTGGATGTAAGGTCTTTCCAAATGTATCCTGTATCCCTGAAACTTTTACTTTAAGTAAGTAGTCGAGAAAAGCTATCGGAACTTATATTGTTCGAAACCGCAAAGAATTAGGACTTAACACTTTTATAAGACATTTGATGGAATCGGCTACCATCGGTTGAACCAAGAATATATATTGATCGCGAATCATATTACTTTGTATGAGCTATGATCAATACTGATAAAGTAATGATTTTCAAATTTCATTGGAATTAAGCCAAATATGTGTTTTCTTTATTTTCGAGTACAAATCAATGTTTTAAATTTACTTAGGATCTCCTGATTTTTGTTTGTAAATAAAAAAATCTTAACAGGGTAGGAAATTGTGGAACAATACGCGAAAATAACCACAAACCACATACTTTTGTAGATAAATGAAAGTAAGAACAAATATTAATAAGTATGGGCCTACATCAACATCGTTGCATAGTACGTTGCGGAATACTTTATCTTACAATTTTAAATAGAATACTTTATCTTACAAGTATATAGTTGAAAGTATTACTCTTAGTAATTAATTTGACAGTACACATTTCGTCCGTTTCTTAATTTTTTGTCCTGAAACGAAGGTCGTAATATGCAGTTTACCTACGATTGACATAGCTTTGTACTGGTGAAGCGAGTCCCACAAGAACTTATTAGTTTAAAATATAATCACGTTATAACGTTATGAGGCTAAACCGAGCATTACCAATACTAACTAGGAATTGATTATTTCCTTAATAAAACTCATATTGACGAGACTGTTCTATGTTTGACAAACTATTGGTGCCCAAAAATGTTTTAATAAAATAAAATGTTAGTCACCGAACCTTTACTTTAAGTGACAAAGAAAGGGTCCTTTTTACAAAACATTGATTTCGATTTTTGCAATTTGTTTCGTTTGAGTTATTATAGAATATACTTCCTTGAACATTCCTGAAGCTACACACAAAATAAGATTTAATATATCATATTACGAAGATTTACAAAATACGTATGTTGGTCTATTATTTTATTTGAATTCAGAACATGTTTTATTTACTTTTCGACTTCTCTTATCCATGTATTATCTTAAAAGAGTTGTATAGCTTTTGGAAGACTGCAATACATTAAATGAGGTAGCAATTGAGAAGAATGATATGCCAATGGCTTTCAAAGTTTAGAAGGTGAAATTATTTGACTCATTATCTCGCCAAATCGAAGTGCATTATGACTGATTTGCTTTTTTTCGCAATCTTTAAAGGATATAAAATGTATATATGGGTTAACTACAAATGCTCGACAGATTCTGCAATCTTAAGAAATATTTAATACGTTGCTTAAACTTTTATGTTACTTAAAGTTTTATGTTAGGCTTTATGAAAAGGTCTTTGTATATTAAAATGATATATATTTCATGTATATTTGCCTTCTCTCATTTAAATTTGGCAAATTGGACAAAAATGTAAGTCCAGAGATTTTTACGTCTGGCAATAACTTAATTTTCTTTATCCTCGGTAAATCATGAAGAGTTTACGATGAATTGGTTACCCAATTAAAATTTAACTTTGTAATGTGTTCATTGCTTCACTGACATTGATAGATTACTTTTAACTAAATAAGATCTAATATTTTAGTTTCGGAATACAAAATTTGGTGCATTATAGTAAATCATTAGTTTCAATGTGAATTGAATTAACCGGATGAAAACTGTAAGTAATATAAAGTAAAAACATTCTTTTCTCGTTAAATATGATAAAGTTAAGAAACTGAAGCTAGTAATCCAAAGAATGGGCATGTTTATTTTAGCTATTACGTTTCTATTAATATAATTGAAACTACCGTATTTGATTTATACTATCGGTAAAACTTGCATTTATGACAGTCTGCATTGTGTCTGCTATCATTAATATTAAAATCCTATTAACAAGTTTAGCACGTCTTTTATAAACACATGAAAGTTCTGAATTTGTGCCAGTGAGGAAGATATACCATTAACAGGTTAATTTGCAGTTGTAAAGTTATAGGTGAGGAATACAGGATTATGAATTACTAACTTAACAAGAGCTCAATATTTGATACATCTTTTATACCTATGATATTTATGGAACTTTGAATGTTTTACTACATGTTTGTGTCCTAAATGGTTCCAGAGCGTTACTAAGTTACTATTAATATTACAAAAAACTATCTTACTTGAAAAAGTAGAAAAATCCCATACCTATTATTCGATCTTACATCTTACACCTTTACTTTACATACAACTAGTGGCTTCTTCAACACATTGCAGAATGTTTAAAAGTTAACAATTTTCATTTCTGAGATAAATGGAAAAAATAAAAAACTCGAAAGCATTTGATTTAATTTAATTTAAGTCTCATTTCAATATCTTTGCCAAAAATATAATATTTAATGATTTTCGAATCTCTCTTTTTTTTATCTTGATTCGTTAAAATATAGTCAAAAGGAGACTTGCTGTTCAAGATTTGATTGCTTGCCTTTTGTTTCAATTTCGGGACTCTTTTGTGGGGAGTTTAAAATAACCCTGAAAGTACTTAATTTAATCTGAAAAAGGTATACCTGAATCTACTCAAACGTTAACTCCAATTACTGAAAGATCCTTTGCGTTTATGATTATTTTGTTGAATTATTTGTCACGCACTTTTGAAGCGATACTGACCATAATTTTTACTTCGATACAGACAAATACAGGATTCCAAAAGATGAACATTGTACTGAATTTGAGGAATTATTAATGTCTCTTTTGAACAATCAAAACTTTACTTTAAAATAAAGTCAAAAGGAGAATTGCTATTCAAGATTCTAATTTTTTTACTTTGCTTTAAATTGGGACTCTTTTGTGGGAGATTAACATTAATTTAAAGTATTTCATTAATCTGAAAAAAAGTTTATCTTCATCTACTTCAACGTTTACTCCAAACACTTCAATATCCTTTGCGTTTATTTTTGTTGTTGAACTTTTTCTTACGGACATTGAAGCGTTACAGACAATCATATTTCTTTCGATACAGATCACTACAATACACCAACTATGAAAATTGTACTGAATTTGAGGAATTGTGATGTCTCCATTTCCAATATCTTGAACAATCAAAACTTTAGTTTCATATTCTGTTACCGAGCAAGTACATTGAAATATATATACTACGACATATGACCGAGGAAGGTTTATAATGAAATGCGTTTAAAATTCTTTTCTATATTTACTCTGTGCTACATTAGAACGCACCAAAACAGAATTGACTTTGACTTTTATTAAATTAAAAAAAATTTGGATTTAATTAAAAATGATAAAAGTACTAGAACTTACCGATTCACGAAAAACGAGGCAGCTAGTTGTCCAAAGGAAAAATAAAAATTGGAAGATTGAATCAAACTTGCTGATCATTTTGACGAAAGAGGGAAATCTTTTCTGGTGACTCGCCCTTCTCTGAATTCAAGTTGATAATGACTATCACCTCTTTTGACGACAGAACCTACCTTACATCGAGTACTTTAGTAGGTACGGTAGAAAATACAGAACATAGTTAACCTCATTTAAAAAATGCATTTTAGTAAAATGGTAGTTTCTACTAAATGTTGTTTCTTACGCGCGTCGGTAGACAGAAGAACAAGGAAGTCAAACGTCTTTGGACAAGGAAATCGAGACTACTGAAATCGTACAGTACATACTATGAGTCAGCCATCTTGATATGCTTCTTCCCTCGTGATCTCTTTCGGGAAACACAACTGTGATTTTCGGTCAAGTCCATAACGTTAAGAAAAATAGCCGTGGTTTCAATGAATATTACTTAAATTAAATTTAAATAAATATTTCTGTATTCAGAAGGAAACTAAATTGTAGTAAAAGGGTTGAAAGAAGACTATATATAGGAAGCCAATCTAGGACTTATCGAGGTTCTTATTTTCCGTCCAACCCTGCACTTCTCTTTAACGCCCTGACGAAACGATGAAAGAACTACGATATGCGCTGACAGTAAACTGAATGCAGTAAATCACTTAGCTATATATAACAAGTAGGGCTATACTGATGGAGAAGTAAAATTTGCCATTATCACATATACATTAATGAGAAAGGGACGCAAACGATTAACAGTAAAATCCACTTGAAAACATCTACATCAAAGTCTGTAGTGTTTCGTGTGGGAATTGTTACTTTATTAATTGTATATACATACACTGGTCTGAAGACTTACAGAGAATAGGAAAAAATAAGTTCGTTACATTATTCAAAGAACTATTCACCTTTTCATGTTTCAAAGAAATAAGCGGGAAAGCAAGTTGTATCTAAAGATAGAAACATTTTAGAACTGGATTTTCGGATAAAGATATGTGGAGATGTAAGGATGTGTCGATGTTTGAGCTATTTAGTTGTCAAAGTGAACGGATGTGCGAGCCTGTTGAATTGGTATTGTGAGTGGGTTTATATGAAAAACGTAGTACCTATTCCGAAATGAAGTAGGCTCAAAGTTTAATAACAATAATTCTTATAATTTTATGTAGTACTTAATACTTCTACAGTGGTAGCGAAACACCCCAATGTAATTCAATGTCCCAGAAAATATTAGCCTAGTCAATTCTTCAAAAGCGACTCACTAATCAAATGGAAACCACCTGACTTTAATGGATTCAAACGACTTACTGGTAAACACTTTGCTTATATATTTATTTCTTGGAAGATGATATTGTATTCTTTATCTCATTCTTTGATTCTTTCACGCTAACAAAAGGAATACCCTTTTAGAAAGGGTGACTAAAATGCGTTAACTTTACAATGATCTTGACAATTTATGTCTAACAGAGGCACGGACTACATGATCAAACCTACCTAAATCAGTATTACAGACATTTAAAATCGTTTTAATGGAAAAAATATCTTCAAATTGGATATTGAAGATGATCTTGGAGAATCTGCACTAATTACCTACAGATTTTTTTTACTGATTTTTAAACGACATGTGATCTCAATTTTCTTTTTCTAAAAGCACTGTTTGCAGTTGAATTTAATGTTAGTACCACGTTGCTTAACACATTGCCACGTTAGAGTTAAATTTCAAATAATGAACTTTCAATTGAAGTATTCCAATATTATGTATGTGATATTAACGTTCGTGAGCGAAGAAATATTGGATTTGAGACAAATTTATTTTGATAGTTAATCATCACTGATAAGAAATATATAAAATCGTGTGTTCGCCTGAAGCAAATCCTTGAATTAAATCAAGGTCCTATTTGTTTATCTATTTGACTTGCTGTCTTTATAGATCCTGTGTCAATAACCCAAACACGAAATATTCCTGAAAATATTAAGACACTATGATGTTGTGTTAACTGCACCCTCAGTTGCATGTTCGTTCATAATTGTCGTTATAATAGTCAAATTATTTGCAGACAGTCTCACCTGTATAATTGATTGTGTTTGTATGTGTTGCTCATTCGAGCGGGGAGGGAAGTTCCACGTCCCCACTCTCTGCTGATAACGTGTCAAAAATGTTCATTTACATAACAAATAATCGAGTTGTATTTTTGATATTAAGGATTCATTATTATTTCATTGGCTTCAGTTTTATTTCTTTGCATTAGCCCGTTTGGATTACAATACAAACTATCGCGTAGACATGTACGAGACCAACAAGTGTAGATTAGCCATTAGAGTTGGTCAATCGTTTGTTATTCGCTCACGAACGTTTCGACTGAAATAAACTAAACGTCGTATTACATATTAATAAAGTACCACGCATTGGGAGGCATGCGACGTGCTCACAGATACTACTAACGTATTACTCATCGAAACAGTGGATGGTATTTTAGTTTAATAAGCAAATGTTATCCAATAATACGGCGCAGTTTGCCAAACTGTGTCTAAGTCTGTAATGAGTTAACGTCTTATTCAGACTGCAAAGTATGTCGCCCCCTATTTTTCTGCTTATATGTTTATGATATTTCTTTTGCTAACATCTTTCTGCTTTCCTTGTTTAGGGCAACTACCCAAGGAAGTTGCTGCTTTCTGTGTAAAGGGTTTGGCTCTTTGAATGAACTTACTTCCTGCCGCCACGCATTCGTAAGAAAATAGTTTCTGTAAACATAATGTTTATGTTCTCATTCATGCGGGACTCACTCATCGACTGAAGCCGGCCGCAGGAAGGAGACCCGTGAAACGACTAATATTGATGTTAAACGTGAAGACAGTAAACCAAATAGACACCATGTACTTCTTCTTGTACCATCGCTAATTCATCTAGAATATCCAGATGGGCTTCCTTTTTTAACTTCTCGTCGTGCCCACCAAACATAGTATTAACGGGTGACCGAATGCACAAAATCAAATTAGATGTTTAAGATGCTAAACAACAGTGTCCTCAACTTGAATGTCTATATCTGCTTTACATTTTGAAAAATATTTCTTTA
The DNA here is from genome assembly GCA_020650975.1 of Apostichopus californicus. Classification (NCBI taxonomy): domain Eukaryota; kingdom Metazoa; phylum Echinodermata; class Holothuroidea; order Aspidochirotida; family Stichopodidae; genus Apostichopus; species Apostichopus californicus. The sequence continues at coordinate 15,654 of JAIPMN010013494.1, read as the reverse complement.
AGTAACTCAGACCCATCAAGTAAAAGCGTCGGGACTACTAAGTCTTACACAGACCGTTAGTTCATTGTCCCATATGAAACACAAATCCCAAATGGGAAAACAATACTTGTATGGGCTAGATAATATTTCTACAATGCATTACAAATTTATCACCGACTAATAGCGTTGCATATTACCCAAGACTGCTCTGTGCTTCATATGAAGTTATAAGACTTTGTTTTTCTTGAGTTATTAATATTTGCATACAATGGACTAACGTAAACATTGGGGCATGTCCTAGGCAGTCGGGTGATCTTCAATTTAGAATTAAAGGAGCTTCCACGGATTTAACATATTTTAAGGCTGAACATGAGAAAACCAGAATAGCCAAAGAGCCAAAATCAATAAGAAGAGCCCACCGGACCGGTCAGAGTGCCGGTCAGGGATCGCATCCACGACCTTCTAAATACTATGTTTCATTGCTTTAAAATGTGCCCGAATTTATAAGCCGGGCCAGTGTTAAAGTCTCAATACGTGTTTGCTGATGAATTTCGGAAAACAAACTCCCGAAGCAGATTCAATGTTTTTTATTCTAAATGCACTCTGACCTGGTGGGTTTAATTGAAAAAAAGCTGTCGCAATCGAAAGAAAGAAATTTATTTTCTGTTGCCATTATGGCGCGAACGAGTTACCGTAAATCACTGCGACCTCCCATATCAACATGTTCATTACACAAATGTAATCTATGTACTCGTACCGTCCACTTTAAGTACCCAATTCCATTAAGGAACGTCTGAAAACACCTGTCTATTCATTGCAATGGAAAGCTACATCGGTGAGAAAAAAGATTGATACTATTTAAGAAAGAAACCTAACAAAGGCTCGCCACGAAATTGAAAGTATTCCTATAGGCATGAACCGCCTAGCGGTCGTAAACAAACAGAGAGATTTGATTGGCGCATGATCTGTTGGGCGGGGCTTGCAAATTTTGATTGAAGTTTGTAGAATATACGGACTCGTTAATAAATCTGGCGAAATTTATTCAGCTCAAAATGTTTAACGACAGATAACTCAATAAAAAAGAATATTGATATGAAAATTGCATAGAAAGGTGTCATTTTCACTGAGCTTTTAGGGCAGTAAGCTGGAAAGGTCAAAGTTAAAATTAGGCAAACACACATTGAGACTTTAATACATGTAAGGACGGAATCTTAGTAAGCTCCTTTCATTGGAGAGTAAAACATGGAGTAAAGCTGCGGTAAAACGGTATAATGCACATTTTGCAAATATCGGTTGGCGAGAAACTCTAGTCTTGAAAATGCTTAATCTCGGTATTCACATTCAAAACGTCACTATTTGAAATGAAAGCCCTCAACAATAAACTATGTCGGTGCAAAATGGTAAAATGTGGGAATCTTTAGTACCATCTCAACATTTGCATCAAAATTAGGGAAATCTTGTTTGCACATGTAATACATCGGTTTTCTTTACAAATTTGCAAAAGATGAAAGCCTGGTGGTTTGAGTTGTTGCCTACTAATCGTTCGAATTGGAAAGATACTGAAGTTGTAGTACTTCACACTATATATTCAAGTAATCTATTGTTGTTGAAAGCGGCATATATTGGGGTTTATTTCGGCTTCTCCAGAGTCTTTAGATCCCACCTGGAAAGTACATCACAATTTATCCAAGTGTCACGCAATATGTCTAATACTCATGATCTCCATCATGGGGTAACCCAAGGGTCAATTCCGGTCCTGTTCTCTTTTCTCAACATATACCTCATCGCTAGGAAACATTATTAGTTCTTATGATATTACCTATATGTTGTATGTTGATGACACTCAACTTTGTGTTGCCTTTGATCCAAACATCTCAAGTTAGCTGTACCTAAAATGGATTCATGCATTCAGGAACTCAGGCTATGGATGTCCAATAACTATCTTAAGTTAAAAGATGAAAACAAAATGAGGTAATGATTTTTCGAAGTAGGTATTGTGATGTTTTGGGATCATATCAGGTTCCTTTAAGAATTGGTGACAAGGTCATAAACTCTCTCCCGGTAGTCCGCGACCTCGGTGTGTATATATGGACACTCACCTTGCTATGGATCAGCAAGTTAACCACATATATAAGTCTATATGTTTCATATTAGGCGGGTGGGGAACTTAGGAAATATCTCGATAGGCCTGCCACTGAGAAACTTATTCATGCTGTCATCTCGAGTAGGCTGGATTATGGCAATTATCTTTTATTTGGTGTAGTTACATCCCAACTATCGAGATTGCAAAGGATCCAAAATACGGCTGCTCGAGTCGTCAATAGGGCGAACAGTTTTACCCCCATCACTCCTATACTGGAAGAACTACACTGGTTACCGATAAGACTCCGTATTGTCTTTAAAATCATCATTCGAGTTTTTCGTGCCAGTAAAACTGGTACCCCAACCTATCTAAATGTTCTTTTACATCAGCAAGCTAAATGTAGACCAATACGTTCGCAATATCAATTTCAACTCCAGCTAATGTCACGTACAAGACCTTTCGGTGACCGTAGCTTTCTAAATGCTGCACCCCTTATATGGAACTTCCTCCCGGTTGAAATGAGGTCTTTAGATTAATTTATTCAATTCAAGCGCTATCTTAAAACTTTCCTTTTCTCTAAACTCTATTAGTTTTTGTACATTCAGTATTCGCAAAGCGCATTGAACAACTTTTGTCGGAGTCTGCGCTATAAAAGACTAGTTATTATTATTGTTATTAATGTAAGGGAATGTTTATTTTTGGTAAAATTTCTATACGAATTTTTTTCTTCACGTGTTGAAACTTGTTTATATATATTTTGACCTTTTCTAATTCATTTCGACGTTCTATGACGTAATATTGTGGTATTTTTTTTCCCTTCGTTGAAATATAGATCTTTCATTTCCTCTTTTCTTGATTTGTTGTATTTGATTGAGTAGGAGCAGGGTTTTTCCATTGTTATTGTCACTGCCAACGGTATGTTACATGATAGCGTCCCACAAAGTACAAAGTACATGTAAATCAATTGCGTCCCCTGCAAACTCCCGACCCCCCCCCCCCCGACCCCCCTCCACCCGCGTCACCTTCCAAACAAAGTGAAGCAATACGAATTAATTTTTGGCGGACGACACAGTAATTTTAAACAAACAGGAATCAACATTTATTTATTTGTCTCTGACTTTCTATATTAGTATACGTCAAGTTACATTACAGGTTATGCAGCACAGTCTTTGCTAAAATGGTTAGAACCACGATGATGGTAATCTTAATATCAACGGTTGTGTAAATGTATCTTGAAATGAAGCAATCGTGAAATAACCATAATATATTGAAATGAATGAATTGTATGAACTTCATGAAAAACATGACAGCGTGACAGTCATTCTTAAGTTGCAGGAATGCAGAACATTCCAAAGATATTTTTGATCTAATGGATTAAGATCCTTTTGAAACAAAAAAGTTCCATCTTTTTAGAGTTTCATTAGGGAATCCATTTGTCCAGAGTTAAGGGTAATTATGTTGATCGCAATTCATCTTTCTTTAGACTGGACGAATTTTCATCTCTACAAATTGGAGGTAATAATCGCTTCCTGGAAGGTAATACCAATAAAAGTTACCATGCCCATAGCGACCGTTCAGATTAGAATAATAGCTACTACTGTACCACCAGGCACCAATATAAGAAGTCGCAAGGTTATAACTACTAGCATCATTGTCTCGGTCCTTTGTTGAGAATTGTTGATTCCTATGATACGTTAGAGAATAACCATTGGGAGTGCTCTGATCATCTGTAAAGGAAAAGATCACAAAATCTAAATAATTAGTTTAATTACCTTAACACAATAAGAGAGCGTTTTAATGATAACGTTAGTAAGTTTAGTCCCTCGGATAATTTAAAGTTTCCCGTGTTGTTGCTTTTGATGTTGATACTTATATTATTATACTTATGTAATTATATAAAGTAGTTTACATGGATAAAATAATGGCTTTCCAGTCGCTACAAAGAGTGCCTAGCTCTTATTATTTTCTGATACGGGGTAGAAAGCGGGGAGCGGTGTCATTTTATAAAAATTCATTAAATTGTTTTCATGAGAAAGGTTTTATTTTTTTATTTTTTTATCCTTCATAATAAACATCATGTCAGTCACTTGCTGAAACGTTTCTCTCCACCATATTTCATTTTTTTTACATCAAATTGGGGTAAGTTTGTTTTCTTATATCTGGCTTAAAATACATTTGGCCGGTAATAATATTACTGTTTTCATTTGTTTTCATCTGTTGCTGGTTCATCGAAAGGAATGTCGGTATCAAAGACTTTTTTTAAACCTTTTTTGCTCTCTTGAAAACGACTAAGGTGTTTTTATGAGTTGAGTTTGGCACTGTTAAGCCAACATTTAGAGTCTTGTTTCTAACAAGGGTTATTTTAATCACTTATCACCGTCTTTGCAGGTTGACACAATTCTGAAGATTTACTTGCCAAAGAAAATATTTATTAACCACACACTCTTCCCAACCCATATCAATAAGATTAAGATGGTGTTTTTTATATGTTAAGCCCAACTATTGTATGCAGATGATTGTAAAATAAGTTGATGGTCGTCCTAATCATTTATCTGTGAATTGCAAACGTGCAAAACATGAACAAATATAAGTTAGCTCGCTCTTTTACTTTAAACTGGATGATCCAATGAGGTAGAGCACAGCTCATTGGGTGAACCAGTAACTGACAGTGAAACTACACGAAGAGATCAAGAGATTTAATATTTCTTGCAAGGATTCTAGGAACAGGGCAGATAAACATGATTTTGAGCTCTTGGTGGAACTAGAGTGAATTATAAAGTCGTTAACAGATTGTATATTTTATCGAATATGACGCATGGTTTGCAAATGTCATCAATGAGATCGGAGAATCGGTCAGACTAACGACTATCATTGCGACATTATGTTACCTAAACTTGCTTTAAAATAATCTGAACAATATTTTGTCTATTTAGTTAATATTTGGTGACCACAGTTAGCTACAAGTAGAGATACAAAAGTGCGAGAAGTATTACATAACTTATAGAAATATAGCTTAGTATAGGTAGTATAGGCTTATAACGATACCAATTTAGATAACTTGGGCTCTATAGGGTAGAGGTAACTACCTCAGTCTGTTTAGGTTTCTCCTAGGGTACTATAGATTATTGTGAATGTATTTTCATGTCCCATCCTTATTTTTTATATTTTTTTAAGCTGTTAATTGCAGACTGGCTTATGTGTGGGCCACTATAAAATAATTCTTCATTGAAAATGTACGCGTGTAATGTGTAACATTTGTTTTGTCTTTAATAAAATATTGCAACACGAACCAGACTTGAATATAACGAAATAAAAAATCGAGGTTGACAAACCTGCGGTTCCACTGTAGGTTCCAACACCGGATAATCGATAGTTGTCGCTTTCGTCGTTTATCCTGAAAAAGTCAAATTTTGCGTAGTACGGAGCTCCTTCTTTACTCACAAGATCAATTCTGATTTCATATCTCTTTTGATTGGTCAAGTAATACAGTTTATCATTTCCTAGCCAAAACTCGTGATCAAGACTTCCAAAGCCTTGCTTGTAGCTGTTCCATCCTAGGAAGAAATCCTCAGTGCCATCAACACGGCGTTGGAAGACCTGTAAGAAGATTTTACAAATTAAAGTGCGCAATAATTGACCTCATCAATTGACAACATCAGTCAGCACTTAAAATAATTAGAACTATATGTACAATTGTCATAGCACAAGTTAACATGAGTCGCTTTTTCGGTAGTTTATATGTATTTTACGAACTGCAAATATCTACGGAGGTATTACATGTTACAACAACCGTAACTTTGAATGTACTTTTGTAGTTACCGTGAAGTGACTTGAACAGCAAAAATAACATCATATCATTTACACCACTGGGATATTGTCGCATTCAATAACGCTTTATTTCTCTTACCGTCCATCCTCCTCCGTCAGTCATGTTACAGTAGACCTCAAATGCCTCTCCGTCCCAGCCGGTTGGTTCGATTCTGTAAATACCGTTGTCACTAGTTCCATCCTCATAAATTTCCTGACAATCTTTAGGAGGTCTCTCGCATACTTCACCATCACCTCTGTAGCCTCCAGTACAATAACATCGTCTTATGTCGTTCCTAACGTCACAAACCGCATTAGGACTACAAGCGTAAGTTTCATCCCAGCTGATTTGTCCGTTGGTACAAACACCCTTTCTTGTACATCTAGGATTCACATTGAACTCGCCTTCCTGAAGACCAAAATGTGTACACAAAGATTTGTCAATGCCTGTTATTTAGCACAAACTATGCAATACCTAGTTTATTACCACTGCCCCTCCCTATCATTAATTTATGTGGACGCTTTGATTGGAACACATCGTGACATAATTAAAATCACCTTATTGTGTAGGATGTTGCATGTTTCTCATTGATCAATAGACAGATAGATCCTAACATTGGATATCATGAATAAAAACTCAAAGAGTTTAACATAAAATAACATTCTCAAAAGTAAACACAACACTGAATTCGGAAAAAATAGACAACAATTCAATTGTTGTATATTGAAAGCGCCACGCCACTAATATATGAATGTCACCTACTGAGTAAAACTCGCTGGAATTATTGAAGTTTTAATGATATGACTCTGCAAATGTAGAAAAACCTTTGGCGTTCGGGATAATACTCTCAGACGACTTACTGGTATGATTGTTTGCCCTTCTGATTCGTAACATCCACATTGTTCACGAGGTACACAGTCTGATCCCAGCAAAAAGTATCCATCTCGACAAACACAGGCTTCAACTTCCGTACAGACGTCATCCTGACATATCCCTGGAGCTTCACAAGTTCGTTGACAAGCGGTACTGCAGTTTGTATACGCCATGTTTGTTGGACACAATGTGACAACATCTGTGTGAATACAGTGAAGTGATTGAAAACACTGAAATAAGTTTTATGGAGATGTTGATGAGCAATAGTCGTGCAAGCTTGAACATTAAATTACGGAAAATATTTTTCCAAGAGCTTGCAAAAGCTGTCTCAGGTACTACTAGAGTACTTACATTCTTAATTGGAATACACTGGCCATTTTAAACAATCTGTCTAACTATTTACATCTTAAGTTGATTTCTACCTTTAAAAATAACATAATACTCACCGGTCTCTCCAGAATACTGTCCGAGGTTTACTAACTTGAAGTAGCTGAAGGCGTCACTGATTCGAAAATGATCGTAAGATACACGAATTAGGGAACCATTTGATGCTGTCATGTCAATAACCAGTTGATACTTCTTCTGATTGGTCAAGAAAGATAGCTTCTCGTTACCGAGCCAAAATTCCCGAGATAAAAACCCGAAGCCAGTCTTGTAGCTATCCCAGTCACGACCAAAGTCGATGGACCCGTCAATACGTCGTTGAATAACCTGATGAATAATTAGACGGATTGATTGGAAACTGTTTACAATCACATTGAAAGTAAACTTTTTAAATTATAAAGTTTTACCAGTAAAAGTAGATAAGTGTGACCAAACAGGAATATGTAACATTGACATTTTCTCGACTATATTTCTCTAAGTTTAAAAACATGATGGACCAAGAGGATGATTTAACATAGGAATTTGCGAAAGGAGTATTATGAAACAAAACAAAATAGGTTTACATAGGAATAGGCTAAAGAAGTATTATGAAACAAAACAAAAAAGGTTTAGCCATGTACGGTTACAATTTCTGTTTATAATTCCAGAGTACTACTCAAGAGACATTAATTGACAATACACACCCGCATAAATAGATACATAGTTATGAAGTATGAGGTCACCGTTCTCCGGTCATTGTACATTAAACATAAATGTTGACATATTGAGTCTAACATGGAATGGAAGCAGTGCTAAGCAGAGATACACCTACCGTCCATCCACCAGATATATCTGTACTATCACAGTAAACCTCAAAAGGTTCTGAATAGCCATCTGGTTTGATCACGAAGACACCGGTAGAGTTATGAGATGAACATTGCTCCTTGACTTCCTTGCAATCTCTCGGGTAACTCGATTGTTGATAGAAGAAAAATGCTGAAGAGCCTTGTTTAAGAGGGAGTAAATACCATATTTTACTGTTATCATACACTTATTGAAAATAATAATACCACATATCGAACTAAAGGGATCAATGTCTTCAATATTAGTTGACTTACTTCCAAGAAGCAATTAAAACATAAAGATGGTGACTTTGAAAAAAAACCTATCTATTTACACTACTGGCATGAGCAACCTGAGCTCTGCATGACTGAAACAATTCCAAATAAGTAGTTTTTATATACAATGGAGTGAGAAAAACAAGGCTCTGACGTTCAAAGGCTGTATTTTGTAACTATTTGTTATTCTCTCAAAGACATGTACCAAACATAGGGTTAAAGAATCTTAGTAAGATATAACTCCTAATACAAACATTTCGTTTTCCTAGCTATGATTTAATGCTTTAACATTATGCTAACAAATTGGTGTCAGTGTAATGGGTTTCACTAATTCTACAATAAGCATGGGAAATTAATGAATGAAACAAAGTGTACATGTTCTTATAATAAGCTTCAATGGTAAGGAGTTTAGGCATAAATCACTTACTTGGCCCATCTTCACTGTTAGCGGCATCACTTGTCCCAGCTTCCGCAGTCTACCAAACAAAAATACAATACTATAATCCATACAAGCGATATTTCTAACGGCATCACCCCTCAGGAATTGGACGCCATGTAATTTTAAGAGCAAATAAACCCTTGTAATAATTGAAATAGATCAGTTTTATCAAATTGAAATGAATGATTCTTCAACATAAAACAGATAGGAACTCGGACAAATGGCATGTTATCGCCCCGGTTTGTCAAATTGCGTTTACTTTGAATTGGGATAGAATGAAGTGAAATGAGTGTTAATTTATAATTTTTCAATTAAATATAGCTCAGATTACAACTTCCTTAAATACTCAATATTTACTCAAATTAAGCCAACTATATATATATGCGGCGAATACTGTACACATACATACATACATACATACATACATACATACATACATACATACTTTTATAAAGCGCAAACTCCATATGATCAATGCGCTAAAATTTACAAGAAAAATAATACCAATTAAAATGTACAATTAATTAAACAGTTAAGTCTTAAGTTGTTTTTTGAACAGTGCAATATAATTAGAATACTGTTATATGCTCATTTCTAGATATGTTGCAATGGTGTGCTGTGTGTTATTTTCGGTACCATTGTCTAACAATTGATTAACAAGACTACACAAACATATGTTAAACCGTGTATCCACTTTGCATCCGAAGATTCAACTTCCCTGTAAAAACAAATATCCTCTACACTGTTATAATAATTTAACGGATCTAAATAAGCACACATGCCAAAAACCAGACCCTTCCTGTTTGGCAAAGTTGATGAAGCTGAAGCTGCAATTCTTCATTGTAGTTTCATACGAACTGTTTACTATAACACACTCGGTTTCATGAAGCAACCTGTCTAATTATTAGTTCTGCCGTGTTGGTAAAACAAATATGATCAGTATCCAAACGTTCATATAAAAGTTAAAGTTCTTGGCTATACGTGTGTACTTGTTTATGTATAGAGCATTTAGTAGACTAGACAGCCAACATAAATTGGTACACATTTTGGTTTGAGTTAGATAAATGGATATCAAAATGATATCTATGACTCAAGAAAAAAATGATAATGTACGACGGTTTGAAGTATGCTAGGTATATTGTTTAAGCAGCTGAATATTATAATTGTAGTTGAATGCAATCCTTTCTAATCGGTGAGTTACCGTATCTTTCAGTATATATTTAGAGATTTAGAATTTGACAACATTAATTCGGAGAAAGAGGTATAGACGTTGCCGGATACAAAAAAATCTGCCAAGATATTTATAGTTCTTCGAGAAAGAACAATTTAAGTTCTAAACGTGGTGCAACATTTCGTTTGAACCAAATACGGAAAAATATATTCAGTAGAAAGATATTTTGCCTATATTTTGATCTGGACATTATGAAACAAAGGATCTTGGCAATTTACAGTCCCATATGTCAATTACTTCTTCTTAATCATAAAAGCTAGCAAGCACCATCAACAAATATAGTGGAAAAGTAATTATTCTAATAATTTAACATCAGTTTGCTTAAACTCACCAGGATGTAACTACTATAAATATTGTATATTGTTTACCGTAAATATAATTATTTGAGAATGGGGTGGATTTCGGTTTGATGTACGATTGTACACAGTATCTTTAAACACGTTAATCGATTACACTATAATTGAAAACTCTTAAGATTCTTTATTTATTGCTGAGTTGTCTGGTAATACATTTTACAGAACTTATATTATATACGCTGCATCCTTCCTTTTCTCCTGAAGGACAGTATAACTTTTAAGAAGTGTTTCAAAAGTTAGTTATAATGATCAGCACAAAATAGAAAAGAAAAGTTGTAAAAAAAGTTATCATTTCACACTTCTCTAAGTGAAATTGCACATTAAGACTTATGATATTAAAAGTTACTATAAACTGTAAATTTGTTCAACAACTTACTCGACGCAAGAAGACAAAATTATTGTGTTATTTGAAGGAGAATTACAGACTGACTCCAGTACTAACTATTAAATATAGATACAACGATGTTATTTAGGAAAATATTTGGTATGTAAGCACAATCTATGAAAGTTTCACTACAAAAGTGAAGATCTTTTTCTTTTTAAAATCAAGCAAAATATGTATAGCAATTTTGGATGATGTATTTTCCACACGTCGTCCCTAATTTTATGTTAACGTCCTGGTTTACTAATTGTAATGGGATTTTCGTTTATCACTAGGATATACTTTAATACTACTATGATGCACATATGATTTATAAAAACTTTACCTGGACATGTAATGGTCAATAAATGGAACAATCCTTGGAAGTAAATGGTTCATTTGGATATACAATTTGCAGGTATTTTTTTCCATAAATTCAAGGTTTGAAACTAAAAATTGTTTAGTCGACCGATACCGTGCAAAATGACAAAATATTTAATGTATGGGGAACAATTTTTCTTTTAAGGTATTCGAAATTATTGACGTTGTTTATGACGCAGATGTCACAGCTCTTTACTGGCTAACATTAAATTGCCAACAAATATATGTTTTAGATAGCGTGTAAGCAGTTAAAGTGGATAGATTGACATAGATCTGGGCAGAACGATGAAAAGCTTTAACAAATAACTATTTCTGCAAAGTTCAATTCAACTTTATTCCATAATAATTTGAAGACTATATGAATATTTGTAATTGATTTGACACTACAGCGTGTGGAGTAACATTAAACATATTTTTTTTCCACCGAGCAATTAACTCTGGAACAAAACAATGGCTCTTTCAATACTTTTTTTAAAACATTAATATATCCTTAGTAAGTACAGTGTCGTCTACTGAACGTGATTCTGATTAAAGAAATTAATGAGCTTAATGAAGTGCACTTGTTTTACAAGGGATCACTTTGTTCTCCAACGACGAATACTTCTTGAAAAGTACGATCATATCCTAGTGTTAACTTATTATATATAATCTGCTTTAATGAAATCTCAATGTTTATTCAATATGACCAAAATAGCTCCAAATTACACCTTAATGCATATAACATTATATTGTGTCAATACCAATGGTAACTTTTCTCGATCTTCGAGGTTCTTATATTGAGAAAATGAAAAGTTCAATATAATTGTTGGGTTTCGAATAATATATGATTGCATATGACAATAGTTTATAAGAATCTTTATTTGCTGCCCCAATTTTAATAGTTTACCTTAAAATGCTAAATGTTAGAAACACATATGTTCTTAGGCAATATAAGTAATATATGATGTGAATATATCATATATTTTGCATCAAACAAAGAATGAGCACTGATTTCAAAGTTTTAAGGTTATTTGAAAAGATATAAGATCCTTTCCGATGTGAAAACATCTGATATCTGATTTGAAAGTTTTAAGGCTATTCGTTCAACTAGATCAACTGCTTTTAATTTGAGCTTTTCGGACAAATCTCATTTGATGCGATGATATATTTCTTTGAAAAGAGTTACACGTGTTTTAAACTATTGAGATATTGTTTTTGATTAATTAAATCATGAAACAGGGAATCTGGACAGAGTGCGGTTCTGTATCTTGATATATCTATAGCTTCAATAAAAAAACTCTCCACATTTATATTATTTGCTAATGTGTACCTAAACGTTACCTATACTTTATTTTACAAAGAAAAAGTTGCTTCAACCTTTCAGAATATTTTGTTTTAACATATTGAAACTTCAAAAGCCCGGTACTAATCATAGCAATCGTTAAAACTGGGAGGAAACAACTCCATTGTGACTTTGTAATTTCATTCGTATTAAAATAAAATTAAAATAATAATTTAAAGTTATGAATAAGTGAAAGTTATGAAAACCCTCAGTTCGAGTTAATTTTTGTGATTCAATCGAAAAACAAAATAGCATTTTGTTAACTTTGACAATGGAAATAAATTGCATTTAGATTAGTTTTGCATTTAAATATGGAAACTAAATCTGGAGAAGGAATACAAACTCTGGATTTAAAAGTTCCAAATCCTATCAAATAAGATTATTGTCTGTGCTCAGTCAAGTTGAACGGTGCACGAAATTGTAAAATATTTCATATATGTTCCAACTGCTACAGCACACGCAATTTGCTGTTAGCAATATTTAAATAAACTTAATTAAATTTACATCATTTCATTAGCTGTCAATGTGTCTTGACACGCTTTGTACTAAGGGGGTAATGATTGTGAGTTTTTATGGTAATGAAGATGTCAGTTATTTGCACACCGTATTTGTTTCTTACGAAGCATCTATTTAAAACAAAAGTTTTATTTTAATTGAATTATTGTTAAACCCTTTTGAGAATATTATTCTTGAATAGTTATTATTTAAACGTTCTCTAAATTTATTGCTAATTTCAGTATCACAAGAAGTGACAACTAGCAAGTAAAAAGTATTAACAGTAGAATAAAATAAACTGCGCTGTATTGATGAAAATTAGTATCTAACATTTTCAATGAAACATGATGGAAACGTTAAAGAATATATCAAAGTTTACACACTTACCGTTCTACTTAAAACGAGGAAGCCGTCTGTCCAAAGGAAAAATGAAACTCGAAGTAACGAATAAAACTTATAACAGTACATCTTGATGATGGTGTCTCGTCTTCTACAGAGACCTGCTGTTGACTGAATTACAAGTTGGCAATGACTTTCACATACTAACGGGTAGCTACAGATACTGCCTGGGGGAATTTATAACGTACAGTAAAACATTGATTCCATCTTCGGTAATACAAATTATTCACTAAATTTATTGGTTCATTTCATTTCGTGATAAATAGCCTACATACATAATATGGAAGACGTTGCATGAGAACTGCTACTTTACAGCGTCCGTAGATAACAGAACAAGGAAGTCTGAAACCTTGGACACGGATATGGACGTGAACAAAACTTGAAGCTCAAATCATAACAAATGTTATGATTAATGAGTCTTTCTTGTATTAAATACTACGGTATCTTCATTGAACTATTATAAACCAATCATCTTATTGATTCGATTCTCTATGAATCGAAGTGATATTAAATATGGTAGTCGTGGTAGTCGCTTTTGACGTCAAGTTTACACTACATCGGTTGTGGTACCTTTTATTGTGTATACATGCCATGTACCATGTTTTAGATACTGGTTAACTATATATATATGTGATTATAATTTTACACTACACTGGCTGTGGTATCTTCTCTTTAGTTTACATACCATGTAACATGTCTTAGATACTGGTTAATTACTGGTTATAATTTTACACTACATTGGTTGTGGTATCTTCTCTATAGTATACCATGTACCATGTTTTAGATACTGGTTAATTATAGGTGATTATAATTTTACACTACATCGATTGTGGTATCTTTTCTATAGTGTACTTACCATGTACCATGTCTTAGATACTGGTTAACTATAGGGGATTATAATTTTACACTACATTGGTTGTAGTATCTTCTCTACAGTTTACATACCATGTACCCTGTATTAGATACTGGTTCACTGCAGAGGCTTAGCTTTCTTTACGTTGTCTGATACATTACAACATATATCCATAGGAACGGATTGTTGATTTAAAAGATAATAATAAAATATTTGTTTCCATATTATGTGACATCGGATCTCGTAGCGGAACCAGATTTATTACAGAAAACAGTCTGTCATTGTTTCGATAATGGGTATGGGTATAAAATAGACGCAACGGTGATTTCAAATGATTAATGTAAATTAAGACGAATTTCAGTTAGAATGTGTCGAATATGGTTGTATAAATTTCGATAAGAAACCGATGCATATTTGGCAGCCCAAACTTAAGTCTGCTTAAAATGCCTTACTGCAAAAAGACAAGCAAGAAATTTAACTAAGGGAAATGGAGGTGCAAGTGTAGGCAAGGAGTTAAGGAACACTGTCAGTTCAGAACGTAAGCGAGGTATGATTGTCGTGATTACGCACTAATTTCCTTTTCAAATGTAATTAAATGTGATATATTAAGAAGATGTGAAACACAATTAGTGAGCAATGATTTCAAGGGATATTAAATTGTCCTACGGAGAGCCGGTGCCCAATAATATATTGTCCCACTTTATAATCATATATTGTTGAGGTTTTGCTCTCATTCACATATCACGTTATCTATGAAAGGTAAGATCTACTTCTCTTCTATATGTTGACATTTGCTTGAAGCATATAGAATACAGGAAACTATTTTCAAAATCTTTACTCGAATTGCAATAGATCTGATCCACGTCAAGCATAAGAATAGAAAAAGGATAATATACCTAACATCATTTGCACAAAATAAGGAAACAGGATATAATGTCATGTTTAGAGTGTATAATTAATGGTGGAGATTAATTCATTTTTATTTTAATAAATAAGTTGAGAGTATAATAACGTAATTTTGCAAGATTTCATGACCAAATACAGGTGAAGAACTGGTTATGACTCATTTTTTTCATATAAGTCTATATTATTCATATTCCATAAAAGCCGTCTCACTTAGTAATACTTTCTTCGTTCATCCTGATACTGAAATTACGTATTAGCTGTCAAATAGGTGTATATAGGGATTGCGATGTTGTGCGTGTGTAGGNNGGGGGGGCGTTGTAGGCGAAAGAGATGGAGGTAGGCAATGTCATTTCACAAAAATCAAATCCATAAATTGTTTCCTTAGACATTCATGACCAAAGAGAAACCAGTGATGACGAGTTGAGAGAACAAGCAATTTATCAATCGAGAAAAATCCTTAATTATTACGTAATTTGATTATCTTTTATTATTGTTCTTTCGTTATGTGCTCATAATTAATCAATCATTTTAGTCTAGAAAAATATTCAAATTATGGTTATAAACATCGAGTATAGTTGGTGCCAAAACTTCCAACTCGCCTATGCTACAAAATAGCACTTTATGCTAATAGTAGAACGGTTACACATTTCTTATTCATTCCTTTATACAAAGGTATACGGGACAGTTT
>JAIPMN010013492.1:1994-31424 GCA_020650975.1 Apostichopus californicus | reverse complement strand
GGAAATATGACATTACAAATAATTACAGCAAAATCATTTTGACAGTTTGGCAGAGAAAATTGAAAATATACAGTTCCTCTTAGAAGTAATAATAATATTTAATAGTTTTAAAAACTTTTAACAAAACAACAAAAATGAGTTACCTGATTTTTTAGATTTGGAATGACCAATTTAATATCCTACAAAGCAATAGAATGGAAGCTAACTTTAAGAATCACAACCAAAATGACCTACCTGAAATTTTTAGACTTGGACTGACCAATTTAATGTCCTACAAAGCAATAGAATGGAAGCTAACTTTAAGAATCACTTAAGCAAAATGACCTACCTGAACTCTTAGACTTGGACTGACCAATTTAATATCCTACAAAGCAATAGAATGGAAGCTAACTTTAAGAATCACATCCAAAATGACCTACCTGAATTTCTTAGATTTGGAATGACCAATTTAATATCCTACAAAGCAATAGAATGGAAGCTGTGCTTTTTACGTGCAAAGAGAACGGACACGGACCAAAGGTCAACAAAACCAAAAAAAACAAAACAATCCCAGTCTGTATAACAACCCCCAAAACTCCAATTGTAACCCACAAACAGAAATCTCTCACTAACCCACAACGTAGCGTTTAACGTGACGTGAAAAGGACACAGACCCAAAGGCCAACAGAACCAAAACAATAAATCACTACAAACCAGCCCCAATGGAAGCTAACTTTAAGAATCACTGAAGCAAAATGACCAACCTGAACTCTTAGATTAGGAATGACCTACAAAGCAATAGAATGGAATCTGACTTTAAGAATCACAAGCCAAAAGACCTACCTGAAATTCTTAGACTTGGACTGACCAATTTAATATCCTACAAAGCAATAGAATGGAAGCTAACTTTAAGAATCACTGAAGCAAAATGACCTACCTGAATTTCTTAGATTTGGACTGACCAATTTAATGTCCTACAAAGCATTAGAATGGAAAGGTGACTCTACAAATCACATGCATTCCCCTCTGTGTAGTTCTAAATACTTTACTATATACCATCATTTCTCTGAAATCTCTTTGGTACACTAAGTCACTTAACTCCTCTCTGTTTATATGTTGCTGGCACTGTCAAGTACACAACTGGCAGAAAAAAGAAAGAAAATTTAAATCTTCTTAAAGACTCTCAAGTGCTTCCTTACTGAGGTTTTTATGATGGTAGACTGTTAAACCATGATACATTATTGTGTAAGCAGAGTTTGGTCCACAGTTACATAAACAATTGTCTTAATTGTATAATTGAGTTAGATAATGCAATTAATGCATTCATGATATAGACAAGACATCCCATACTGAACTGCCTCTTAAATGTTAGCATCATGTCAAAACAAAGCTCAAAAGATGACAAATATACTTGTTTTTCCATACTGTACTTTAATGTCCTGCTTTTTAGCTCATATTGACAGTATGAACAGTAATGAATCTATCCTGTTTCTATCGGAATAAGGGGAAGGAACTGTTTGTACTGTCAGTACGAGTGCTTTGAAGCATGATATGGGAGGAGAGTATAGAGTGGTATTAGCATATATTGAAATGTGCCCGACTGGCTGGGTGCCAAAATATGGTTCTCTAAGCCAATAATTTCCTTCAGCTAACATCTTTCTTTACAATATCTCATATTTCTTTTGCTGTTTTAACTGATTTGTCCTCAAAAGCATTTTTCTTCATTCAAATCAAATCAGAATATCCTTGCCTCAGTTCGGAAAAAAATATTCTGAGGTCGCTATGTATAGTATATATGCTGTAATTTGACCAGCAGTTTTGATCTTTCTATATTTAGGGATAATTCTGAAAGAAATTTTAAGCTAATTTAAGTTTTAAAAAAGAGAAGAAGAATGTCATTAAAACAAAAAAAGAAGAGAGAACTAATTACAAATGTTTTATCGAATTCCTCATCAAGGATGCTGTGTAAGAGTTTTTGGACATTGCAACATACTTAAAAGAGGGCACACACAGGGGGGTAGGAGCTGGGGGCATGTGCCCCCCCCCCACTTTTTCCAAAATAGCAAATGTGCCCTACTGGCAAATAAATGTGCCCCCTTGATGAAGAACTGTCTTTTGGATATCTTAAGCTATTGTTAATTTTAAATAGAGTCACGTGCACCCTAAATAGTATTGATAGCATACTAACACATCATATGGCCGGTGTGACTCAGTTTATAGCATAACGAGTGGTGGTTGTGGAATGAGAGAGTGCCCTTCTGATGTTGTGCCCCCACATTTTGGAAGCTTCCTACCCCCTTGGACACGCACTCACCCAACCATCAACGCATTATTTTATTTTATGACAGAGAACTTTGTGAAGAACTTCTACCTCAAATAGCTTAAGAGTCTTTTGTTCCATTAAGATATATTAGTTCATGATTTGTATCTGGGAACTGCAATTTTATATTAAATCTGTGATTTTCATATTTGCCTCTAGGGATATGAAACCTTGTACTTTTTCTGTCTCTTTGTTTCAATTTACACATTTTCAAGGAAGAATGTTTCGCAGTACCTGTTAAAACCGAAAACAATGCCAACATTCAGCCATTTCAAGAGTTTGAACAGGTTTAGCATAATTTGCAAAGTCTATATCAAAATAACAAAAAATAATACGGGTACAGAAAATAAACATTGTAATTATTAGAGAAAAACATTTAAAAAAAAAATTGAAGCACATGTGGTTGGATGTCATAGTTTAGACTTGATCAAGTCTTCAGCCATGTGTGTGAAGAAACACTAAATCTGTGATATCTCCCAAATGGAATATCAGATTTCATTCTAGCTGTTTGAGGCAGTTTTTCCATGACAAAAGGTTATCTTTACCACATATATATAAATATCAATAAAGATGGTTGGGTTTTGTGTCTACATTAAGTGAAACACTCCATTTTACTCGTCACATATTCATTAAGAAAGCAATTTTTATGGGGTGCATATGATTATTCTAGCTGCCATACTTTTCTACAGCCAGTTAGAGAACACAACTCTTTTGTTTTCCCACCATTACCAAAGGTTAGAAAATAAAATAGTATTCTGAAAATCTGAAAGAACACCCTTGAAATCTGTGAAGCAATTGTCATGAATAAAATAAATGTAGAAAGAATAAGTTTTGTTTGTTTAATAGTGAGCGTGTATAGGTGTTGAAGTTTAAGATGAGTCATGGTTTTATCGATCAGGTTGTTCGTCTGACGACTGTTTCTATGATATAGGTACACACTTTAAGAAAACAAATCCGCATACATGTACACAGTAGTGTAATATCTAGAAAACTATTGGTGCATGATGATGATTAAGTGATCATTGCAGTTGAAGACAAGACAATTGTTTCCATAGTATAAAAACGAAGGTACATGTGGCGACCACGTGTCAGTTTGGATAAATTTAAAAATTCTTTCTTACATCAAATGTTGCAAAGTTATATATATATACTGTAACTTTTGGGAGACTAAATGTTTCATTTACATGTGCAGGCCTAGCCTACTATGGCACCAGACAAATTTGACTGACATTTTACCTTCACAAGTTCGAAAAGACAAGCGATACCTGTATGAGGGTACCATTTCAGCAATTATATTATAACTGTTTGCAACATGTCTAAAAACCTTTGGTTTGATCACAGAGAATCAAATTCAGGAATATGACAAAGGAACTTTTGTTTCTAAAACAACCAAAATAGATGTACAGTAAAATACAGAGATTGACTTCAATACAAAAACTCAAATGAAAAGCTCAGTTGAGATGGTACTACTCTAAAGCATTGAGAGCTCTCCCTTACAGAAGATAGGCAGCACAGAAACAAACAATATGAAGTGTGCAGAACTAGGGCTCCAATAACCAGATCATGAATTGAATTGGATAGGCTTCAAAGATGTTGTTAAGTGACATACAATTTAACTTTAAAATAAACTCAAGCAGCAAGAATGAAGGGGTCTAATATTTAGAGCTGGCATGATTGATTTGTCTCCTTTTTTAAAACTTCTATTCACTTCACTTAAAGAATGGGATGGGGGGGGGGGGCAGGAGAAGGATTCAGGGATATACATTCAGGCTAAATGGTTGTCTATGACAATGATACACTGATATTGTGCGTTGTCTTAGACCGGGAATAGAAAACTAATTTAAACAGTTTAGAATAGATAGTGTTAATTTCCCTTTGAACACTGCAACAGTTCCAAGAATCAACATTTTTATCCAAGGTCTACAAAACGACTAACTTTCTCTTTATCAAAATGAGTTCAGACTTTAAATCTATTGACTTCAAATGACCTTTGGCACTCACAAAACCAGTTCATTTCTTGAACTTTCTTGGGGTGGATCAACATACTGAGTAAGTATATATGAAGTTCATCCAAGCTTTACTATTGGAGTTAATTCGAGGGTTTACAAGGTTTTAGACTTTGACCTCTGTTGACCTAAATTGACCTTTGCAAAATAGGACAACAGGGTTTAACACTGTACTCACTAAGGTGGATCTATTATACCAAATATGAACTTTACACCACCACACATGTACGTTTCTTAGTTTTAAGTTCATTCTGCAACTTTGTTTTAGGCTGATTGTTCACATTTTTTAATGCTTCACAGTTCACACTTAACTAATTATGTACTGAAGACTATGACAATAGGCGACTGATTTGTATTATGAGGTCATAGCTTTGGAATGTGGTCAAACTAAAGGCTGTATAGATGCTCTTACAAAGTATGAATCATATGATAGTGAGTAGGCCTCAAAAGTCAGGCGATTCACTGGCTAAATGCCAACTGTATTTTTCGATTTGCCAGTGGAGACATGTTTGCTCAATTGTAGCTTTAGTTTAGGCACTGTTATTTTTTAATAGAAAGGCACAAATTTTGATATTCTTGGACTGATGAGCCTAATATTAGGTAAGAATTTGTGAGGGATAGGGATGTGCTGAAAATAGCATACCATACTCCATAATAAAATATGAGTCACTTTGGGATTCATTGATGCCATGCATTATAATATATAAATGGTTAACTTCAAATATACATTTTAGACAAATGTATGTTGTACACATATATATTCTCTGAAAATTATATATATTCCCTTAAAGCATATATTTATATATTCTCCAGGCATACAGAAAATATTTTCTTAATAACAAATATATTTTCTGTGCAAAAATATATATTCTCTTACAGTAAAATTTCTGTAAAAATACATATCCTCTAACACAAAAAAATATTTTTTCTCTGCCAAGAATATATTAATTCTCTATAGAAAATTTGTTCTGTGCAAAATTAAATTTTTGTTCTTTGTAAGAAAAAATATATATATGCTCTAACAACAAAGTTCTATTCTGTGCAAAATATATATTCTGTGAGTAAACTATCATGCTATACAAAGTACGGAGCTCTGTAAGAGCCAACTGAGATTTTTGTTGTTCAGTAACTTCAGTGACCAGCTTATTCATTAAATTGCTGTTTTCTTCACATCCACTTTCTTTCCATTCATGTATAGAGTCCTTGCAGAAGTGCAACAAAATAATTGAAAGACTGTGGTTAGAAAAGAGCAAATGAAAGTGGATTCTATGCTAAGTCTGAGCCTAGTGTAAGTAGTAGGTATGCTGTTTAGAGTAGTCTAGTTAACTTTAAGATCATACTACCAACTATCATACTTGGGCGCTATATCTGACTGCAAGACTGCTGCTGTACGTATCGTTACAATATGTTACTGGTGACTGTTAAGCCGGCTAGGTCCAGTAGGCTTGGCTGTTGATCGTATCGTCGTACTATCATGTGTAATGTGGTGTCGCAAAACCACAAACTTTGAACTGCATTTCGGTTCTGAGCAAGCAAGTGGATTTGTACGTGCACACATATGGCTAATATATTGAATAAGCTGGTCACTGAAGTTACTGAACAACAAAACATCTCAGTTGGCACTCTGCTCCGTACTATGTATAGCATATATATATTTTTCTTACAGAATATATTTTTCGTACAGAATATATTTTTTCGTACTGAATTAGTTTGAAAATACATACATTTAATCTTACAAAGAATACAAATATATTTTGCATAGATTATAATTTATTATATTTTCTGTAACAGAATTTTGTATATATTTTGTTAGAGAAAAGTATTTTTCTGTACAAGGATTACAACATTTGAAAATACCCCCTGTAGTAAGACTTTCGATCATTTTTCGCCACTGCCCACTTCTTTACCTTTAAAGGTTATGTAATCAAATTGCCTAGTATTGCAAAGGAAACGAGCGTGGAAAAGTCACTTGCACAGCTGAAATTTTCCTGCGATCTACCGCCAGAGCTTTTTAAAATGTCTAAGGAAGCTAAACTGTTATGGAACTGGTATTAAAGGACACATTTTCACTGAAATGTATATTTTTTGAACCAGATATATATTTTTTTGAGAATATATAGGCCTACATATATTTTCTCTTAGAGAATATTTTTTTTTCTCTTAGAGGATAAATATATGGCCGTGGCTATTCTTACGACTAGTCGTAACAATTATTTATAAACTATTCTTACGACATCGGCGAATTCATGCGCAGTAGAGTAAATAAAGCAACTGCGCATGTAGTAGGGGTAACCCTAACCGGAAATTATTGTTACTCCTGGTCGTAAAAATAGTACTCCTGGTTGTAAAAATAGCAACTGCGCATGCGTAATCAGAATTATTCTTACAACTAGTCGTAAGAATAGCCACTTTGTAAATATATTCTTGTCATACTTATAGAAAAGTATAATTTTTGTGTTAGACTTAGAGAATATTGTTACAGAAAGTTTATTTTAAAATACATACATGGTTACCTTGAGTGAGGATTATAACGTAAGTCAACATGTAATTTGAATTGTGATACACCTGCAGGCCTATAACATTTGGGTTTTGTACTTACTTAACATAGGGTAGGCCTAGCCTATGCTTCAAGTTTAACATTAACAGTATGTTGCTCTAGTCTTAGCCTACGCTAGACACTTGAAGAATGCCACTGAAAAGAACTCACCCTATTCCCTAAGTACATCCATGAATCGATGATCGTTCAGCCTAATACCTCAAGTAATCGTCCTTTTTAATGGGTATTTCAGCTACAATAAAGTATTCCATTTAGCATGGCTTTACCAGTTCAGTAATTTCCCTAACCAGTGTATCCGATTCGTATTAAGGCCGTAATGCCTAACGGATTAACACCTTCTGACGCCAGGTACGGGTCGTTTGGTCGTTAGGCAAATATGATATGATGCATGGCATGATCGATGATTACAGGTACTTTCCCCTTTGCTGTTTTCTCCAAACGCCCTCTTCATTTGACAGACCGTGACAGTACTGATGTTATATTAGTAGTGCTAAAGTAACTTGTAGTCCAAGCGCCCCTTGCCAAACAAAAAATTGCAATCTGGAAATTTAGCGGAAAATTATGGTTTCACTTTGATGAGGACTACTGCGAAAATTTCGAAGCGAGCCGATAAAACTACATGTGCAACTGTACAAGATCTCTCTTTATCGTCTTGGTCTGATGTTGCTTGCTATAGGCTAAACTTAGTTAGGCCTAGGCTAGCCAATTAAGCCTGGCTAGGCTCAACGGAACAATTGCACAGAAATTAACCTCTTAGAAATAAGTTACCAGCTTCACCACCTATCCTAACTTAGTAATTAATTCAGCCCTTTCAATGAGTAGGTGTTACTTGCTGGCATAGTCACTTAATAGTTCACCTGCACTATAGTTTCAACACCCATAAATTGGTTCATGTGATGATGTTATTGTTACTGTTAGCCTAGCCTAACTACTGTATACTGATTGAGTAAGGCCTTGTGGTAGTAATTGTGTCAAATTGATAGGACCGTGTGATATGTTTTAGCAACTTGCGATATATTTTCACATCCCAAGTTCTGCATTAAGTATTACATAGACAAAGAAGTTTGCAAGTTTAAGTACAGAACCCCTGTACAGGAACAAAAATATTGCATGGACAGGAGTACTTAGTGAAGTAATTGTATTACTGTTTCATTCAGTAGTCACAGATAAAAGAGAAAAAAACCTTCATTAGCCTGGCCTCTTATGCAAAAGGTATACTAATACTCTCATAGCGTCATTAGCCTAGTAGTAATTGAAGTACAGTGAACAGATTCAGTGTAACCACAAATATGGAAGATCTAGATGAATGCTTCAAATCCGATATCATCACTGGAGGACAGGCTGCTATCCACAAAGAAGGTTGTATATTTTGTAGCATTGCAGCAGGAACAGACAGTGACAATAAGATAATTTACCAGGTAAATAGACCTACATTACTATACCTTGTAAACTGATTTGTTGTATGGAAAAGTCTGCATTACCCTGGTCCGTATTATTTGGGATGCTTTCAAATTTCATATATATTTATATTCATGTATCATCACCAAAATCCAGTACTTTCAATTTCATTTAACAAATGCAACGTTCATTGCCATAGCAACATAAAAGAAATTGTACAGTTGGAGCAGGTTTGCCAATGATGTTTGAAAATTTATTTCCATTTGGTATGATATTGGAATCAATGCCTGTTTGAATAAACTGTAGTGTTAACTGCATGTGTGGTCAGTCATGGACAAAGTAAATTTTTCACTCGTCTAGTAAAAGGCTCTAAATTAATTTATTAAAAAATAAAATCGGGGTAATTTTGTCTCCCACAAGCAGAAATTAGCAACACCTTGTTAGACACAATATCCAGAGTAACTTGAACAGAAAGGCAACAGGAAAAGCTTTATTTAGATTAGTGTAACTTATGTTTTGGATCATATTATTGTATGTATGTATGTATATTAGATCCTCCTGCAAGCAGGAACTCGGGAAGAAGCCTCATTGGCTTATCAAAGCCGCAAGCTGACCAAAGCCAGTCTCTTACATTCATATTTAACGTCCATGATTATGAATTGTTAATTGTCAACAACTCTGTAACTGGACGACATACATTAATCTGGAAGTGACTCGAACCGGGGACCGTATGATTGAAAGGCACCGGCGTTAACCACTGAGCTAACACTCCAGTTATTATTATTAAACTGACTAACTTACTAATCTGTCTGAAAAAATTGAGAGGAAATGATTGGGAGTCAAGTTCCATTGTCTCGTGTGGAAGGAGGTCTGGTTGGATTAGTGACAGTCGATGTGAATCCTGGACCCACAATTATAATATGTTGTTTGCTGGTCCATTACTCTAACTCCTTATAAGTACTTGGTCATTAGTGGAATTCATCTACATTCCTAAGCATTTCTTTGCTTTTCTTTTCTTTTTTCCTTATATGTAGAATTCTGAGGCTGTTGTCTTTCAAGATATCCGACCAGCCAGCAGGGAACATCTCCTTGTTATTCCGACCAATCATGTTCGCACGATTAAAGCGTTCACCAAAGACGACAAGCCCAAATGTAAGTGTTCATTTCGAGCCTTTGAAGTTGAGAGGGGTCAATTATCAAAGATTATCGCCTTTCCATCTTTATGCCCTCAATTATAAGGGGTCAATTATAAAAGATTATCGCCTTTCCAACTATATGCCCTCCCAATAACCAACAAAATCTTGGGTGAACAGGCATAAATATTACTAAAAATTACAAAACATCAGGGCATGTCATTGCCACATTTTGCAACTTCACAGTCCACTAAAACTAAGTATTATACCAACACTTGAAGTACTGTAGTTCTCAGCCATGGATGTGTGAGTTGTAATCTATAAGCCCTTGCTGGTTTCTCCCACATCTGAGGTCGCCTAAGCGTCAAAAAAATAATTTCTGATTATTATAAATTATAAATTTTGTACTAAAATAACTGTTACTTTTATAGACTGCAGCTAAATTACTTCACATTATGGAGATTGGATTTAATATATACTATTGACTATACATCTATTAATATGCGAATATGGTATGGACGTCAGATGGTCCCACGGATGAAATGTGCCCCTCCACTTCAGAATCTGGCCAGCCTTGAAAATACCATCCAAAGTTATAGCAGATAGTACTTCAACATTTAACCTGATATAACATATTATATTTATGATATAACATATTAACTAGAACCAAAACCCCAAGTAAAAGTATTACCTTAAAATAAGCACTTATTTAACCCTTTAATAATCAGCCTACATTAAATATAATTTGTTCTTACATTTTCTGTTTGTAGTAGAATACCTGTATGATCTCGGTAAAGCTGTCCTGGAGAAAAGAGGTGGTGATATCAGTGAGGCAAGGTAAGAATTCAGTTTCTTACAACTATGCTGTACGTATCTTTGTCAAAATGTTTGTCTCTGTGATACCTTTTGTGGAAATGTGTTAATTTTGCACCCAATCTACAGTTTTATGTAATAGGTCCGAAGAATTTGAACATCGACTCGACTCACCTTGACAGTTTTCAAGACGCGTTTCTGGCAAGATTTGCGTGGCAGATTAGAACTGTCTGGCAGTCACCACATTGTGGTTATAATCATGATGATCTTGGTGACTGTTTCCTAAACTCACATTATTTATTTTTCTTTCCACTCAAACTTGAGAAAGTCACCAGTATTGGTCCCCAAAATGTTCCGTGTAACAAAAAATTGCCGCAAGTTTTCGAAAAGTATTCTTCTAGAGGCTCTGATCATCCAAATTTGTTCTAGACTTTGATGAATGTTAGAATAGATAAGTAAATATGATCTCTGTGGATACAATCCACTTTTACAGTATCAGGTGTAAAATGCTTTTGAGCATGGGTGGCCATTTTCTGACTCTCTAGCATATATCAGGGGAATACCGGTCACCTTTGAGTACACCCTTGTAATTTCTATTTAATTATGTATCTTGTACCGTTTTGGTTTCTGATTTTGATCGCTTAACGAAATTTGCTGAAAGTTTTCTGCATCTTTCGATACAAACCACATCCTCATTGCATTTTCTACTGCAATGATACAAATTGTTTAATTTTTGACTGTATTTCATAATGTATCTGGCAACGGCAGAGTGAATGATGACATCATCAGAGCAAATTGAGCTAAAAATTGTTTGTGTTTTCTGGTTACATTCAATCAACCAAACCTTGAGTTAGGGGAAAAAAAGATACTGAAATGGGTGTTTTCAACTTAAAATGTGTAATGATTTTTTTTCTCAAATTTCAAAATATCTGTCCCAATCCCTTGAAATTCTTTTTCGTAGCTGAAGGCATGTGTGACTTAATGGCTTTCACCCAACTCATTATCAACGGAGAGATAAACAGGACATGGATTAGGATTTAGCCCTTGAAGAAGATCCTTCTAGGACTGAAACGTCAGGCACTCTTACTTTTACACATTCTCTTAAACAGGCTCTTTAGTGGATAAGCAGTTTTGTTTTAACGTTAGATTCTGTGTAACTTTTACAAACTTTTTCTTCTTACTCTTTTTTTTTTATTTGGTTATAGATGTGGATTCCACTGGCCTCCTTTCCATAGTATAGAACACCTTCATCTTCATATCATTTATCCTCAAAGTGAAATGGGTTTACTCAAAAGATGGATATATCTGCCAAGTTCACCTTATTTTGCAACAGTGAGTATTCAGTTTGAGTTAACTATAGTCAGTCAACAATAGTCAGTCAACTATCAATATCAGACAACCTTGTTTGCTTCAGTGTCTCATATTTTTGTTGGGAAGGGGGGGTTGGGGTGTGGGGATAGGGGTGGAATGGATGGAAGAAGGTTGACGAGATTCCCTGTCTTGGGACCGTAGCCCTCTCCCCAACCCGACCCTATAGAGAATGGCACATATCTAACTTCTATACATGTTAGTCCATATGCCTCTGTACAGTCCCCAAGCATTCATGGAGTGGTTGTAAAGATTATGTAAATCATGTCATGTAATGGAGGCTTTGGAAGCAATCAAACAATTCCCAACCCTGATCATGTGAATTCACAACCTGCATCTTCTTGCTATTCCTGCACCTCAATCTATTATTAACTGCCCACTGAAAGTCCCCCAACAGGATCCTCCTCCTCCTCCACCCCCCCATCCCAATTTCCCCACCATATTCCCCACCATGTGCCCTTCTTTCAACATGTGTATTTAACTCCTCGTATCTTCAGATGTCCCTCCCCTGTGGAAAAGTTTGAAGTTCTGGACACTTTATTTCCTTAATCTGTTATGAACACCAATGTATGTAACCGCCTTGCATGAAGGCCATGAGACAAAACTGCACCTCTGTTCCCTAACCCAAACTCTAAGCTTCCCCCTGCTACCCACCCACCCCCAGCCCCCCCACTCTTACTACACACTGAGATGCTATAGCATATTTACAGTTTTTATCTGTTTTGTTGAACTTAGCCACATTTTAACATACTCCTCTTGTTTTCTTCTTCATTAGTATGAATGGACCCTCGATTGGTTAGCGAAACAAGAACCCAGGCAATCTCCCGAGAATTAAAGACACAATGCAGAAGGGATATTGACACACTGGGGGCGACAAAATGATATGATCACCGCTGTGTGGTGCACATAATTCTATTTTATCGATAGAGCCTCTGTATTTAAATGAGAAGAATATGAAAATGTGTTGTACTCATAATAAAATCCAACAATCGAAAACAGACTAGAAAATTTATACCTACTTTGTATAAGAAGACATTTTTTGGTTATTTGAATTTGGGACTAAAACCAGTCACATTTGTAATCCAGAGGTCAATAGTTCAAATCCTGTTTTGGCCCAAAAACATTTATCATTTTTTATTCCTATTTCTTAAGATATATATTATTGAAAGGAAGAAAATGGTTGTGAATGGAATGAGTTGTCTATGTTTTTGATTTCATTCTCGAAATCTACTATCATGTGCAATAATACGGTATACGATGAACCGGGACTGAATTGCAAAAGTATTTTTTCATTTCCACAAAGAAAAAAAGGTGTTATTGTTCACTTTTATTCCCTTGCTTCTTATTCCATATATATCCTCGATGGTTGTCAATTGTATTATAACAGCTGATCGAACTGCTATGTAAACATTATATAATAATGCTTTTACATTAGAACACATAAAATATAGTATTGTTTTGTTGCAATAAGGGTCATCAGGCTTGCCTTCAGATATGCTACAACCCTTGAACTTCTAAAGTATTTTATTGTCATTTTGGGGTTAACAAACTACATGAGTTTTTGTTACCATCCCACCTCCCCTTCTCCCTTTCTATCCCCTTCCCCCTTCCCCTTCTTCATTAGGAAAAGACAGGGTTCACATTCAGATTCATCCCTAACCTTTACAGATTTTCTTCTTCTGTCTTTCGGGTGAAAAATAATTGAAAATACCTCGTTTGCACACATATCAACTGCCAAGAATATGTTCACAATTCTTCCAAGTTTGCATAATTTTAAATATGGTATAGCCATCTGAATATCTGAGTATGCAAACATGTTGTTAGTTTACACTTCTTACACTGATCTATTGATACTGATTTAAATGTTATTTCTGTAAATGAGAAAAGGAGGGTTGGAGGTAGGGTTTATGAATCAATGATTTGTCCTTCACAGTGAGTCATTTGATCAATGTGTAATGAAAGAAAATAAATTAATTATAAAAAAGAGAAAATTATAGCACGTGTCACTGCCATTTGTTTTCTACAGATTGTAAACTTACTCAGGTTTTACTCTTTTTAAGCATCTTTCTGGTTTCCATGTGTGGTTCCCCTTGAGTATAACTTCCAGCAATGCCTATAATCTAAGCATAATCTAAGTCCTCAAAGCCTTCATTTACCAGTGGAATGTGCCTCTGTGAAAGACAGACCACGACAATGCCTTCCGGGGTGCGTTACTCCAATCCCGTCATCAGTGCACGTTTAATATGAAAGGCAGACAGATATGAAAATAAAGGTACCATTTTATCATCAGATGAAGAAGTTTTCCTAAAGAAACACAGACTAACCTACCCTATCCCCTTTCATTTATCTAGTTCAATTCAGAGTCCAACAGCTTGCAGTATGTAAAGGATACTTGTGCAGTCATCGTAATTGAGCACCTCATTGCGGGAAGATTGCACTCGTTTGAGTCTGAAGACTTTGGCCTTTGTGAACTTTCACCTCCACAAATTTTGAAGGTTTTGTTCAATGCGATGGGAGGGGAGGGGTAATGAGAGGGGGATCTGCCTTACTCGGTATGAACTTCAATTCAGATGTACAATATGGGTTACCATGTTTACATGTCGGCGTCACATACACGCACACAACATCACATAGATTCCCATCCAACCAGTTGGGACAACTTCCTAAATCCTAATACCTCTCTAAACTGTACTCCAATATCATGCTCACAAAGCACTGGTATTGACCAGTACAAACACTGTTCCTAACCTTGATCTGATAGAAACATGATATTCATACTGCTCGTACTGACAATACGAATGCTTTGAAGCGGGATATGACACCACAGTATAGAAAAAATTGTCTCAACTGGGTGTCCCATCACCTTCAGCAAGGAATCAAAAAATTAATCTTCGCCATACAAAATTATATGAAGATATAGTTTTGACCTGAAGATGCAGAAAAATCCAACCAACTTTGTTCAGCGATCTACGTCGGTCAGCAGGATATCTCATGAAGTATCAAAACTTACAGTAGACCAAAAAAATTTTAACAAAAGTAAACGATCACAGATTACGTTCTGCACTTGTATTTATGAATATTCTGTTTTTTTTTATAAGTACAGTCATTTTCTCTTTTTACATAATAAATTTTGTTAGCATTTAAAGAAGTTTCCAATATAAGGCAATTTTTTTATAATTTTTTTTTAAATACTTCATTTTCAGTTAATAAGACTTTTCGTTAATTGTATCTGTTGATCAAGTTCATTTGTTTTCTTATATATTTTTTAATGCCACATAAATGTGATCTCTCCTACGAAAATAGACTTTGACAGTGGTTTAATCTTCCTCTGAAAATATGGGGCAAAATGATATTTCTTTCCCTATTTCACTTTTACTAGCCAATCGTCTCATCTTCATCTTTTGTTGAAAATCTCATTCATTGATGAATATATTCTCGGACAAGATCTTTTAATTCCATTAATTTGCAAAACCATCAAAAATTCATTCCTTTCTGTCGTCAGTCATTACATCATACCTCTAAATATACACACTCTTCAAAACCATGTTATTCAAGTCTTTAAAAGACTGGTCACAATTTTAATTTCTACAGAAAAAAGCTCTGAAACATAAATATTAATCCATCCAGATTTATGAAATGCTGCAATCTGTCAAACTCAAATGATAAATTTGTTGAAGTAAACAAAAGTTGAATAATAATACAAATTTCCTACAAAGTGCAGCGTTCTTTTCTGTAAAAGATATGACAAACTGGAGCATCGTGTCAAAAGTTAGAAAGATATTTGTGGCCTCTGATTCCAGTTTCAACCTCTTGTTGTCATATCTTGAAAGAACCTTGTCACTTTATCAAGAAAGAGAATTTTGTTTCACATTTTCTCGATATCCAAACCAAATGAGACAATTCAAAGGAATATTCACTTAATTTCTTGTCATTGGTGAATTTTGGAGAAATATGAACAAAAGGACATCCCGTTTCCTTGAAGTCTTCAAAATCGAGAAATATATCTTTAAGGCACTTTATAAGAGAGTGAAAAAGAATTCAAAATATGTATGCAGAACGAGCCTAGGACGAGCTCGGAAAAAGGAGACAATTTATCAATAAGGCACAGATAAGATAAATATATAGCTCCGAAAAATTGGAGACAAAAGTATGTACGAAGGCACTAAGTTGGTCATTAATTTATGAAATTAATACCAATAAATGGGAAAAAAATATGAGGAAGACTGAGTATATTGCATAGCTTCCCTGTCTAGTCTTTCATATGTGTACACCACCATTGCCATGGTAACAGGAAAAAAATAATACTAATAGTAGAAGTTATAATAATAATAATAATAATAATAATAATAATGCTAATAGTAACAACAATAATCAAGTTAGAAGATGTAGACGTTAAACCAACCATTTCGATATACAGCACCTTGGCCTAGATATATAAAACAAACAGTGAGAATACAAACTGTTTGTCTGGGTATTTCACGACTCGTAATTCATTAAACAGACAGACGAATAACTTAACAGACACACACATGTTAATAGCTATGCATATGTAGAACTTTTGAAAAGTGAACCCTGGAAAATGTGTGAAAATTGTAACATTCTGTCCATTTTGGATATGCATAAATTACCGAGCATATTTTCGACGATCCTTGCACATCTTCTTGTTTGCATCCGAAAATTTATATAAATACAGAATAATCGACTATCGTTTATACTTGTAATTTTTCGAAGTTTAAATGTATGAAATGAACAGATCATTTCAAAGCCTCTGGATCTAATAGCTACTACTGAGTTGTAAAATGCAAGCTTTTTTGGGGTTTTAATGCCAAAAGTCATGTAGAATATAGAAAATCCTGAGGTTTCCTTCTTGCATAAGTGTGATCAAACTATGGATTCTAATGCCGTGAAACGAGGGGACAGATATTTCAATGCTGCAAGCGACTCATTTAATTTAATTACTGGAATAAAATTGATAATATTCCACTTTTTCAAGAAATGTGTTCTGCATAAATATTATCAAGTATACTTGTCCCATCAATGATGCAACTGAGCTTGCATTAAAGACTTACTAGATATTAGATGACAGTAAAAGTTTCTGTCCTTATTCTTATATGCAAATTAGGCTATTTCAAATTAGGCTATGCGGCTATAGCTTTATCCAATTCCCAAGGAAGCAGTGTATTTATACCCCAGATCGTGAAGTTCGTCTTCAAGAGTCCCACAAACTTCCTCAAAGTTTTCAAACGTCTTTCCTGACATCGATGCCAAATAGGTGGCGATACATACATATCTGCTTGGCAAGCAAATGTCTAACCGAAAATAATGACAGTGCAATGAGAGCTGCTGATGTTTATTCATATATATAACTGAATATTCATGAAGGATCCTAATATGACTCCCACTCCCCACAGAAAATCAATAAAATAGTGCATGTAAAACATCTTTTCTGGGAGAGCAATGTGTCCAATTAATCGTCCAGTGGAGGCTTTTTCAGTTGCTTTTGTATCGGTGGGAGAAGAATGTGTTATATCTTTCATCAATCTCTCTAATTCAAACATTTCGACAAGTCAGTCAAAAAAATGAACCCCCCCCCCAAAAAAAAATACAAAACTTGTACAAGGTAAAAACACTGTCCAATGAATGATATGGAAAAGGAAAAAAAAAAGAATACACAAATGTGTACAGTCTGCACATCTGATGGTTAGATAAAAAACCAAAACCATTATCAACCAAAACCAGATGAAGGGGAAAAAATGAAAAAAAGAGAAACAAAACACGAAAACAAAACATAAACAAAATGTGAATTTTAAGACATTAACAATAAGACCAAACAAGGCAAGTTTCACGATACCTTATCATGACAAAAGCCTCAAACAAAATCCGTAGAACATATCTGGAACATTCTAATCTAGCAACAAAGAAAAGCTTCTTTCTAGTCACCTATTTCAACTTGTATCTTGTCAATTTACATAATTGGCCAAACAATAATTTCCTATGTAATTGTGTAATTCCATTTTCATATACCATCTGAAAATCATAACCTCTGAAAACACAAACAAATATCTCTGCTTTGCATTTATGCATTTATGCATATGAAGTGTGTGTGTGTGTGTGTGTAAGCATGTCAGTTCCAAGACCCTCGTCCTGTCGTTTGCCCGAATCCACACTAGACTTCACGCACGGTGAGATACAGTGAAAATGGCAAATTAATACTGAATCAAATGTAGGACCAAATGAGTTTATGACATTGATAGTTCCATACTTCAAACCGTGAATAGTCCTAATAGATACTTCGCCCCTACTGGCCTGCTTCTATGGATGTATTAGACATAAACAGAACATCCCTTTCACTTGCATGGATATTTCAAAAAACTTTTGACATTATGATAATTTCTCAAGTTTTTCATCTGATGCTCTCGTCCATATGACATGACACAGAAGGCAGTACATACGTTTGTGACTCTCACAGATAACAATGAAGAAATTGTCCGACATTTATATAACTCCATATCTCCTTTGCGCATCTCTCTTATTTTCTCTTTTACTATTTTTCGTAGACTTGCAATCACTTTCAATCTACTTTCGTCTTGCAATCCAAGTTTCATTGTCCTTTCACAGAAATTTTTTCGATTGAGATGACAGCGTATCCCTGCCCCTCTAACGATCTTTGTGGTCCTTAAGAGTCACAGTCAAGTATCGCCCAAAAAACAGCAGATATTATATACTCTTTCTATTTTGATATTTGGCTGCTTTTATATAATGTTGAGAATTTATATTTCACATTTTCAGACTTCCGGTCAGATTTGCACAAGAATTAAGTACCATGATCTGTATCTTCTGCAATTTCACTCAAAAAAGAAGAAAAATAAAGGTGAAATTTGCTGCAATCTGTGTTGAAGATTGAATGAAAATAATTTCATCACTGATTCTCATATGCAAATTAGGCCAGTCCTACATTAATGTTTATATCAAAGAGTTGTGGGCTTTGAAAAAGTGTCGATGCTTGTTTTGAAAACAAATTTATTGTAACAGATTTTGTTTCAACTCCAAACCTTTGAAGTCTGTAACTAAACGAACCATCCCAGGTGCAATTTTGGTAGAATTTAAATGCGACAGATTATGATTTTTGTTATCTTTCATTTCCGTTAGTGATCGAATGTCCTACAGCAGAAATGTGAATAAAATTCACAGTACACTTCAGCTTTTTATCATGTGACAATTATTCCCTAAAGTAACGATATAGTTTTGGTTCCAAACGACGATATGGTTTAGGTTTGAAGTAACGTTGCGGTTTAGGTTCGAAATAACGGTATATAGATTAGGTACAACCTACAATGTGGTTTAGGTTCAAGCTAACCATATGGTTTAGGTACAACCTAACCATGTGGTCTAGGTTCAAACTAATCATATGATCAAGGTACAACCTACCATGTGGTTAAGGTTCATACTAACCATATGGTTTACAGTAGGTACAACCTAAACATGTGGTTTAGGTTCAGATTAACCATATGGTTTAGGTTCAAACTAACCATATAGGTTAGTTACAACCTAGCCATGTGGTTTAGGTTCAAACTAACCATATAGTTACCTAACCATACAAGCTTGGGTTCAAAATAACCATTGTAATTTGGCTATTTGCAAAGTGAGACAAAAAGCACTTTTAGAATAAGTTGACAATAATTCAATTAATTTGACCAATTGATCCTTCTGGCATGCTTTGTGTACAACATGCTCTGTCCTTGTACATATCATTAATTGCTGACGGAAGAAAATAATCATTAAAGTATTCACAAAATATTAAGAATGAAACATTTCGTAAGAAATACTTCCAAAAATAGAATTGTCCAATCTTTGTCAATGTTTTTGCAACAATAAATAGGCAGTGTATGCTGACTGTATTGGAAAAGGAAACTTGTGTTGCTTAGCTGTCCAAATTTTATGACTCTGTATAAATAGTAAACAATATTCCATTGCATTATGCCACA
The DNA here is from genome assembly GCA_020650975.1 of Apostichopus californicus. Lineage (NCBI taxonomy): Eukaryota > Metazoa > Echinodermata > Holothuroidea > Aspidochirotida > Stichopodidae > Apostichopus > Apostichopus californicus. Next base: position 11,865 of record JAIPMN010013492.1, on the reverse strand, counting down.
TGTAAAGAAAAGTGCCTTCAACAGAAGTCATTTCTGACTTCACTGAACAGAAGCCATTTCTGCTCAGTTGTCATAGTGATTTCTGCAAAAATACACCAAGAGGACTTTTTTTTTACAGAATTTATGTTTGTTGTTATAGTTATAGAAAAATGGAAAAAAATTGTGAATGCTGTAAGGTAACAATCTTACAGATTGATTTACTGTGTTAATGAGTTAAGGCAAGTTTGGTGAATCTGTGGTGTAAACCAGGAATTTAATCCACATGAGGTAAAAGTATTCAAGTGCGCTAAACTACAACCTTATTTTACTGGCAGGAATTTTAATTAAAGAACTGAATTTCAAAAGCTGTCTAATATGTGTAAGTAGAGGTGGGGAAGCTCTCAGCTCCCCCCAGACTCGGTTATGCAACTGGACAGAGATACCAGCACTATTGCTAAAATATCACATCATAACCCAATAAACCTAAATTCTGACCAAATATATTTTTTCTCAAACATTCCGCTCTATCCATTCTCTTGATCTCTGATAGTCTTCCTTTCGGACTGAGCGGCTGATCTGTCGTTAGTACTTTCTATTCTTGAACTTCTTGTCATCTCATTATCTATCTTGGACTCATCGTTTACTGATGAGAAGAAAATAAAAAAATAAAAGAGGAATGAAGGAATGTATCATGAGTGTAACTATTACACTCAACAAAATCAAAGTAAAGGCAAAAGAAACAATTGGTTTTATAGTTTCCAACTTCAAAGTCAACAACTGAAAGCTGTGTTAAGCTGCAACACTTAGAAAGTATGGCATAGTATAGGTTTAAGTATAGTTTAGTACAGCACAGTATAGTATTGTATTTGTATAGTATACTATAGTATAGTATTTGTATACTATAGTATAGTATACTATAGTATAGTACAGTATAGCACAGTGTAGTATACTGAAGTATTGTATTTGTTTAGTATAGTATACTATAGTATTTGTATAGTATACTATAGTATAGTACAGTATTGTATATTATAGTATAGTATAGTACAGTATAGTACAGTACAGTCCACTATTGAAAAAAGGAGGGGGATGTGGTTCTGGGTTCGATGCAGCAGACTCCCAAAATTTGAATTTTAATTGTGAAATTGGGCATCCTGAGGCATACTTAAAACATACATAAGGACTATAATTACTTTTACACGCATTAAAAACCTACTTCTGCATTGTGTGTAGTTGAGAAGAAATAGGGGTGTACACCCCTCCCCCTAAACCCCCCTCACCCATGGATTTGTGCCTTAACAGTTTGAACACAGCCTCTAATGCCAGGCACCTAAATCGGTAGACACCGTTCTGTCGGAATTGATCGAGTAGATTCTCACCTTCGCTGTCTCCATTATTTTCCTTGTTCGTCTCTCCAATTTCTTCTTTCCTTTCTGGATCTTCACAAATTTTAGTCAAATTTTGTAGAGACCGGCTTCCTTTAATATTGAAAAAATCAAATACAAGACATTACATTACAGGACACTGCAAAATGGTTTGGAAAGTGGTGGGGCTATTCTTACATCAAATGGACATGTATCTTTTTATAAAAGCTCTGTGGGATGCAATTCAACATATCAAAGACAATTGTCAGCCAAAAGTGGATTTGACTACCAATCTAGCTTCACATTACTCTAAGACTCACCACAGTCGGCAAAGAAGAACTCCGACGCTTTGAAGAAATATCCGTCGACTCCTTTCGTCTTGTTGATGGAACACAACTGTAAGCCCGTCATGACTTGAGAACCAAAGGATCTATTGCTGTGAGCTTTGTAGAGTTCCGACTTGATCCTCCTGACGCCCTTCTTCCGCAGACTCGGGGCACGAGAGAGTTTCATGACCGTTAAGTGCGGTTTGAAGCCTCTCTCGCCCGTGGACGTGATGCCGTATTTCTCGTATCGCTTTTCAACGATGTCTGGAGAAAAGAAGCAATGTCGACCGCACCGAACAGTGATTTAAATTACCAGAAGCCTCTTGAAAAGAGTTTTCGTTTCGAGAGTTCTGCTGTCTTCCATACAATATAATTAATTCCTGGTTTAATAAACTTACCTAATTTTTCTTAGATTATGTAAGTTGTTGTCATGAATACAGACAATAAAACTTAATTTAACTTCAGTCCTCTCAATACATACTTGAGAGTTAGTTAATACTTTTGTTTTCAAGATAGGTCCCATTCATTACCACTTGTTTCAACTGAGTATTATTTTTTATACCCTTCTTCCCAATGGATGCTGAAGCTTACTTAGTCTACAAAATCCCTCAGACACTGACACAGCTTAAATAATACTTTGAAAGGGTAGGCTAAGTTGACAGCCTTTAAACTATCTGGTCTTTTAAAGGTAAAACGACTGAAATGTTAAACCTACGATATCATATATCACAACATTTTTTGAGCCTTGGGCTGGTGTTATTAGCAATTACTACCTACACAATTTCTACCTATTTTTGAGCAATTTCATGCAATTTCTTTATAGCAGTGAAAATCGTTCAGAAAAGAAGATCAAAATAAAACAAAACTGTTGGCAAACTGCTTATCCACTAAAGAGCCTGTGTAAGAAAATGTGTAAAAGTAAGAGGGCCTGACGTTTCAATCCTAGCAGGAACTTCTTCAGCCTCTGAAGAAGATCCTGCTAGGACCAAAACGTCAGGCCCTCTTACTTTTACAGAAAAGAAGATGTTAGCAAAGAGTCCATCGGTGTGTTATTGACTGCCGTACCTCACCCCACCACCTTGGAATTTTTTTTTTTAAACATACGACGGCTGGAAATGTACGAGCTGAATGCAGAAGTTAGCTGTCGGAAACACCCGGGTAGAGTCACCTCTTCGATATTATCCTATTACGTTACTACTGTATCAATGGGGCGAAACAACACAACTACTACTGGCCGCAAGACACGTAGCTTCAAAGGCTAACATCAACCACCTCCCTAATCTCTGATACCTTCCTGCTAGGACTAGCCTATATTTCTATGATAACTTTGTGTTACATTAAAATCAAAACTTCCACCGATAATTTACATCTCTCCAAACTTACCTGCTATTTCATACAATGCTTGGACTGTGCTTCCCGAATCTTTTATTTTGGCAAACATCACTTGATTGTTGAAGTGGCCGAGACCGTGGAATTCGATATTTAAAGTCTCTCTGCAGAATTTGGGGCCGAGGATTTCGTGACAGTCTCTCAAGGCTGCTTTTGCTCTGTGGAAAGTCACGCAAAATAGGAACTAAAACTCTCTTTAAAACAACTTATATAATTTTTAAAATCTTTAAACAAACATGTGGCATTCGAAAAAGTCATCTTTTTTTGTTTCAATTTTTAAAACAATCATCAGTCCATCTGGACCAAAAATCCAAGTTTTTCTGAAAATAAAAACTTGACTGAAAGACTGCTTACTTTATTATTTCTTCCTCGGAGGATAGGTGCATGACCATGACTGTGAGATGTAACGTTGCTATGGGAACCATTGCATCTTTCAACTTTTCATCACCTTCCAGGACACTTTGTTGAACATTCCTTAGTGACTGTAAAACCTAGGAAAGAAAACAGATCAATTATTATTGGTTTTCTTATTTAAAGTACCAATGGTCAAAAAAACACAGTGAGGAAGTAGACAAAGTGCAACATATGATTCCGATCGTGTCACACCACAGGTTTTACTTCCATAAGAGAAAGATTTCACATGTGATCCTCCGATCCGTTTTCATTTACTTTCACACTGGATCCTCAGACAGTGAGTGGGTAAAGTTACTTAGAGCAGGTAACACACAAGCAGCGCACAGCAAGAAACAGGACATTACGTCATTATATCATTTGGATCTCTGATCACAATGATCCAACGAGCTCTCTCAATTTTGATCCCGAGCTCCCAAGTCTGATCTAATTCTTGGGGAGGTACAGTAAGATCTCGGGTCAGATTCTGAGTGCCATAGCTATCTCACTAATTGATCTTGGAAGGAGGATCAGATCCATATCAGATCCTCTCAAGATCTAATATGAAAGCACTCCTGATGAAAACACAACAACACCACACTGGTGACAGTGCTGATAACATGATGTCTCCTACATCTGTTTGCAGTGCAACGACAGTAAATTAAAATATATATTCCAAAGGTGAGCAGGAACTGAAAATGTCGATATGACACTTTTTTCCACTTCTTTTTGGACATAAGTTAGTATCCAAACTTCGTATAAGCAGTTTTGAAGGGCTCTAATTGAATCGGGGAATAATTTTATCATGGCTAAAATGCTATGCAAAACTTAGGCAAATTGCTACTTTTTACAAGTGTGCAAAGATGTACTATCTAGCATTTGCATGTAGAAATCACAACATTCTATTAGAGAATAATTAAATAATAATAGCCTTCAAGAATGCTACACGAAATTTGGACTCTGCATTATTCCATGGTATGTATCATTTTGCCATGCGATACTAGATAAATTAATTCATTGATGCTATCACTGTGCCAGCACTAGAGTTCTTTTACAATCCTGCGTATCTTGACGAGACTACATTGAACTATTTAGATGTGTAGGTCAGGAAGAGACCAATTACAAATAAAACACCAGGCAGTTTCCCTTTGTGGGATATTATGTGTAAACCTTTCATAATCGTATCATCATTATATAGATATATGCTAAGTTAATGCAGAATAAAATCAAGGACTCTTTAAACTGCACTACGTTTGGGCTAGAATATTAAACGACCGACTAAGACCGCAGAAGACCGTTTGGGTTATGTGTAATTATGGACATAAGCACTGTTTAAAATGTGTGAGAATTTGGTCAAAATGGTACTGTAAAAGACTAGTGTTCAGTAATAACCTGGTTGATTATTTTTTTTCTTTTGTCTGATTCAATTGACACAAATATTTCTTCCTTTTTTTCTTTTGACACACTAATCTATTTAAAACAATAGTTTACTAGTAAACTATTAGATTACTAGTAAACTATTGCTTAATAATAAAAAGGAAAATGCCAATTTGAGACAAATATTATTTTGTTTAAGACATTCAACTTTAATGCAACTGTAAATAGATTTGAGTTTAATGCCAATTTCTCTGATGTTTCTATTATATGGATTCAGGTTGGAATGCTTCAAAGGAATTAAAACAATATTAATTTGGCTGAAGAAAGACAGTTTATGAATCTTAGTAACCCTGTATATTGGCACGGGGGAACATGTGGAAGGAAGTCTTGTACGCTCCACTTCAGGTTAGGTGTCAATTATAGGCGTAGGAGGCGGGGGGGGGGGCTGGGGGCTGCAGCCCCCCCAACCAAAAATTGTTGTGAAAGTTTGGGCAATATGCTGAGAATTTTCGGGCACCTACTGAAAGAAGAATAATTTGCAATGTGTTTTTCAATGGTTAAACTTAAATTATTATTATTATTGTAAGACTTCCCCAATAATTATAACCAATAATGAAGGGTGATAACACGGAAAATGATTTCAATCCCATGGACAGGTTTGTACAATTTGAATTTGGTCTTCCATTTTGGAAAACCCACTTCAGATCGGCAAAAATGTGGATCGCTCCATTGTGAAAAATCCCACCCTTAGTTTATAATACCCAACCACGGACAAAGATACTTAACCTCGCAGATGTTAGCTTTCATTCTTTAATATCATGGCATCTCCTGTATCCAATCAACCATAGTGCAACCACGGTCCATAACACTTTCTTGACACTTCCTTGACACGTAACACTCTCCTGACATTTTTGACACTTCCCTTGACACTTACCTAACAATTATAATGTTGGCGCCCTACGAGGGCCACACCAGGAGCGAAATTGATCGTTTACACAACCATCGACAAGTGGCTGTTTAATACCACTCTTGGTGGTAATTACATCGGTGTTACCCATGACATGGATATGTGTCCCTTCTTTAAGAAGTACTCACCTCTGGATCGCAAACCTGTATCGCCACAAAAAAGTTTGGGGCTAGTCGTTTCTTCCTGCTGTCGTTGCTCTCTCCTACGCTGGAGTCCGATTCCATCCGTTTATCTCGTTTTCTCCTCTTGGCCTTGGCAGCGGCCTTTCTCTTTTCCTTTGCTTCTAGTTTGTCTATGTAAATCAATGAAGGTAAAAAAGGTGGCAGCAGACGAAATTAAATTTTTGTGGAAATTTCAAGCCTAATGTCGACTTCATGTTTCTTTACATCTTTATTCATTTTTTGTTTTGATTCGTTTCTCCCACAGAGCAAGGGTGGGATCCGAGAGTTTAGAATGAAGTTTGTGTGGCCCTGGGGTCATTGAAGCTGACCCCCTTCTAGGGGGTCTAGAAAAAGTGCCATCAAAGAACCATAGGGCACTTGAAAAATACAATACAAATAATAGAGTGACAATCTTCTCCCCAAAACATTTGAGTTTAAATCTTCTTGAATAATTCTTCGAACCAAAAGAAAATTTGATATTCCTGTAAAAGAAACTGCGGCATTTCTGTAGTTACCATCATTGTTTTTATTTGTTTGACATTACCTTTAGCCGTGTCGAGCAAAGCTCAACAACATTTTATCCTCTTTTAGGTCTTTATCAGCCAAGTACCTACCTGTCTTCACTCTACAGCAGCACTCTCCCATCTACCTAGCTAAACAAATCTTTCCTTCGAATCTACCTTTTCTGATGAGACCAAAGTTTGGACAACTTTATCTTGATCCTTTCGTAACCAAAATATGCAGACTTTTGGAAAATTTGATACCACCAAAGACAACCAGTTACTTCAATATGCCCTTAAATCTCACAACACACAAACAAACTGACAGGTCCCAATTTTTTTTTCAGTTCAGGAAGGGATCTTGGTAATAGATGTATGTAAACATTAATAATACTAGTTCCAGGAGGCAGTTTAACATTCACGAGCAGCAAGTAATACTCAGCTGGACGTCGCAAACCGAACACGGTTTTGTTATTTACGACACACAAACCGAACACAGTTTTGTTATTTACGACACACAAACAGAACCGTCTCCCCTTTTCTTTTTTGACCGGGTACTATTTATAACCTTCCTTTTATCAATCGTTAGACAGTTGTAATTCTGAAACATGGTACTGCGGTTATTGAAATACACGTTTGGAACATGACGATGATCACGACTATTCTATAAAGCTAGGTAAATGTTGTATCGTCAGTGCTATGGGGTATTGCCACATTGATGCAATGCGAGTGTAGAGTGGTGCTTAGCTCACAGACAGACCAGGAAATTAAGAGGTAGGGAGAGGGCAAGAAAGGGAGGGGGGTGGAGGGGTGAAATAAGGGTAACTTAGGAGAGAGAAAGAGAAGCATTGGCCAGATAGGGGTAATCTAGATGTATGGGATGAGGGATGAGGGAGAGAAGTTTGCAAAGTCTTCATCCAACATTCTTGTAATTTCTTCTTCTTCTTGTCTTTAATATTTCCCTCAATTTTTTCGGCTATGAAAGCTCACTGAATATTCTTAGGAAGGTGTTCAGTGTAACAAGGCTACCATTAGAAACAATGCCTGCATGCATACATTATGCCCGTTCATTAGTAACGGAAGACAGGCCAGGAAATGATTATACAGTTTTAATTTTCCACAAAAAAGATGAAAGTCAACCATGTTCTTACCTCTATCTTCTTCTGTTTCTCCATCTTTCTCGTCTCTTCTTCTTGTTTCAAGTCCATACTCCTCATCTGTTTGGAAATGATAATATGATGGAGGAAGTGATTACAGAGATTTTTGTATCAGCAGTGATAACAAAAAAATTATCTTTACAAAGGAAATACAAAGTCTTTTCATTGATAACTACAACTTTTTACTGTTTTAAACTTCACTCAATTCAGCTGGAAAATGGGGAGGAAGGGTGTTAAGGTGGGTGGGGGAGAAAGGGGGGGGGGAGAAAGTGACTCTGCCAGTACCAATACCAATAATAGCTTAATATAGCTATAATAATACAAATAATAACAGAATTATTGCAAAATGTGCTATATAATTCGGGAGCCTAATTAAGGTGCATTTTGGTGAATTTCATGATTTTATCATAGCAATTGCATCATGAGATTTACTCAAAGTTTACTAGCAAGTCTGCCAACGTATTTTTTCAAACATGTGAAGTCAATAGATGATGCGACTTTATAAAAACTAGGTAGGTGCAGATCGTCTCAAAATTTTGGGGGGTTCTGTATTTTGAAATAGCTCCACTGTTATTTCTTGTGACTAATACAAAGAATGAAGAAATTTCCCCTTCATTATTCTTTCCACGCGGGTCTTTATGTTGGTTAAATATTGATAATAAAATCAGACAGTAATTTTTAACTCCATAAAGACCAACTGTGTGAATGTCAGATTTATTCATGAAAGTATTAAACTGCACATGCCATTATAGATCCCAAAATGGCATCATTTTAAGGCATAGAAATTTCTACAGAAATTGTGCAGTTGTTATTAAACTTTATTTAAACACTGTTTTTATCAAAAATTTATTCAAACTATGTATACATATAGATGAACATACAGTTAACACACTGCAATACTAGAATAACAACACTTAAACCCCTTAAGTACACCATAAATCACCTCACCATGCTACCTAAAAATTGCACATTTGTTTTCTTTGTGCAACTTAGGTAAGGGAAGGGAGGGGGAGGAGGAGAGGGGAGGGGGAGGAGGAGGGGAGGGCAGGAGGACGGGAGGGGGAGGGGAGGAGGATCGGAGAAAATTCTCTATTTTTCCTCCTTTATTGCCATGCCTTGCAAGTTACTTTGCCTTCTGGCCTTTGATCAAGCTACTACATGTTGTGATATAAATTAACATGTACATCTGTAGTTTGTACAGGTTCCACAGTAGAAGGAGTCTAATCCAGGGACAATATCATATCCTTTCTTCACATTACAGTTGATCCAAATGAGGAAGAGGGTCAATGGAAGCATTTCTCTTTCTTCAAAGTAAGAATTCTTGAAATAACTGTATGATTTGTGATTTGTCCAATATTATTAAGTTATTAAGTAATGAACTCTTGAGATGAAGATAAATATTCATAATAGTATAGAACATGCCACTACATTCCTCATTCATATATATCAATTCAAATATAAATACATCAAAACCGTAAAGAAAGCAAATAGGGTAATACTGGTCGTGCAGGATGCATCACAAAGATGTATGTGATAGAAGCATGAAGAGAGCTTGCAGCAAAAATGAAAAATAAAGAAGGTTTATAAAACTAGAACAACAATAATATCAACAACAACACATGAAAGGATAGCATACTGCAACAATCACAGATCAAGCCAAATGAGACCCCCAACAACAACAACAACAACAACAAGAGATGAAAGGATAGCATACTGCAGCAATCACAGATCAAGCCAAATGAGACCCCCAACAACAACAACAACAACAACAAGAGATGAAAGGATAGCATACTGCAGCAATCACAGATCAAGCCAAATGAGACCCCCAACAACAACAACAACAACAAGAGATGAAAGGATAGCATACTGCAACAATCACAGATCAAGCCAAATGAGACACACAACAATAATAACAACATCAACAACAAGAGATGAAAGGATAGCATACTGCAGCAATCACAGATCAAGCCAAATGAGACCCCCAACAACAACAACAACAACAAGAGATGAAAGGATAGCATACTGCAACAATCACAGATCAAGCCAAATGAGACACACAACAATAATAACAACATCAACAACAAGAGATGAAAGGATAGCATACTGCAACAATCACAGATCAAGCCAAATGAGACCCCCAACAACAACAACAACAACAAGAGATGAAAGGATAGCATACTGCAACAATCACAGATCAAGCCAAATGAGACACACAACAATAATAACAACATCAACAACAAGAGATGAAAGGATAGCATACTGCA
>JAIPMN010013489.1:0-12270 GCA_020650975.1 Apostichopus californicus | reverse complement strand
CGGTGGGGGGGGGGGGGGTACATACCGATGACAAGGGGAGACGGCTTCAACAATCCCACGGCGGCCACACCCCTCCATTACAAATTATTGGATCCGCGCGCCTGTTATACGGATCGGATATTTGCCTCGGATATTCGGATCCTAATACGTATAACACATAATTCATGCACGATATAATGTATCTAGCACGTCAAATAATGCCGTTCAGTAACCATCTCTGTAGAAAACAAATCACAGAATACAATATAAGAAACTAGAAGCCGAAGTTACATAAATACCGGTTTACCGTTTTCAAGTAAGGAAGAGTAATCCACTCTTGGGAAGAACAAACTTGCGTATAATATAATTTAAATATAAAGCTAGACTTGGGTGTTCAGCCGATTCCGATTTCTGGTTACAACAAATCGGATAGCGAATAGTAACACCTCGACGCGTACTGAGAAAAGTAACGATTGATCTGTTTTGGCAAAGTGGACAAAATGTAGCAAAAAATTTGGTTTTACGACACAAACAGACAAACAGATTTAAGTCGCAATATATCAACCATGATTGCTAAATACCCTACTGATTCACGTATGTAGTCCACTTCCGAGACATTGATGAAGGAGGCCACATGATCATCAGAAAGGGACTTATGAGCCAACTTAAATTGTGTCATCATTTTCCACGTATTGAGCTCGGAAAATGAAGAGAAGACAGTTAAGGAAGACTGTTATTATTGTTAAGTACTTGTGAGCAACATCTATAGTAACCAGTGTGTTTTGGAAGACTCGATTATTGTTTGTCCCCCCTCCCCTCCCCTCCCCTCCCCTCCCCCCACTGTTAAAAAAAAGAAGAAAAACAAATAAAGAGAAACCGGAAAAATGGATGATCGTGATGAATACAAAAATGTGACACACAGAAGAAATGAGGGAAGAACGGAGGGAAGCAAAAAATTAAAAGAAAAGAAAAAAAGAAAAGGAGATGATAAATTAGTAATCGTTGGGATACCATGCATACAAAGCTAAATTAAGTACACAACGTCAACATGGTTAAGCGGATAACGTTCTACACGATAAGAAATACACATTACAGAACAAGCAAAAAACAATACTATTTACATGTCTGGATTGACTATTCACTATCACGATGAGGAATGGCTACCAAAATACTTCAAACACTAAAGGATCATTTGTAACACGTTGGCAACAAGTGATACTATCAATTACAGCAGAATGCATACTTGGATAACATACTTGATACAAAAAGATACTGTATTTGATACAATGTATATCATACTTGGTACAAAGGGATACTGTATTCGATACAAATAATGATCGAACTTGTTACAAGGGTGGTATCCTAATCGATGGAAATGTAACTCGAACTTGAAAATGGGGATATATACGGAAGCACACTTGATGCAAAGGATATCGTACTTGATACAACGGGACATCATACCTGATACAACGGGATATCATACTTGATACAAAACGCATCATACTTGATACAAAAAGGCATCATACTTGATACAAGGGAAATCATACTTGATACAATGGGATATCGTACTTTCCAAAAGATTCTGATTTCTAAATTATCTGCAGACATTCAGAATTTTTTTTAAATACACGATTAAAATGTCTTTGTGAGGATAAACACTTTCGCTTTGCAGTTAAAATGCTTATTGAGATCTGAGCATGAGTGACCATTACGTATACTGTCTAGCATTTTCGAGGGCAATTAACTGATAACCTTGAAGTATCTAGTCATAGGAGGGATATGGTCAATTGACTTAACGAGGAAACCAGTGTGGTTTTTTTTCCAGAAGATGTAAATAACAGCTTGTAGCATTACGGCATTTTTGTAAAGACGCTAGCCTCCGCCATCTTCTTTGAATATGTCGTCTACATCTACGAAATCAGTCACAGTCAAAGATTTTTAAATCGATATGAATATTTTATCACATTTATTCTAAATTTTACACTATCGACAGCATCATCATTTATCAAACTTTTGTGTGACTTTTCAAACCTATCGTGTTTATTTTTTTTTAAATCTTTTTTGCTTATTTCATTCCCTGGGTATTATGGGGCCATAGAACCCTCAATGACTATTTTATCTGATGGCTAACACAGTCTCTATTTCCTTCGAGAGCGAGACTGATTCACTGACTGAATCTTTCAGGAGAGGCAAACTCGAGGGATGCTACACAAAGACAATGTAGTTGAAGTCAATGATATAAGTGTACAGTAATGTTATAATGAACTTTTTGGTTTTGATACCTGTCGAATATCTTATATCATTGTCATATAAATATGCACGTTTTACATTTTTATGTCATCTGAGCTTGATGTCAAAGCCCTTTCAAAGTTTACAACACTGACAAGAGGTACTTAGAGAGAGAGAAGGGGAGAGGAAAGAATTGTGATTGCATTTTGGATGAAACTGTTCAAATATATCTTTCATGCAAATTAATTCAGGGTTGGAATTATCTGTCGCATCTATCACCAATCATTCACACCTCCTTATTTTTCTTGGGGTGGGGTGGGGGGGGGGGGCTGGGGAATTGAAGATAGTCTAACCGAGGTACCATTTTAACCTGTAAAATGTTTTCGTTCTTTTGGTTTTAGTTATTTAGTGGAAAATTTAAATGATTGGTTTAATTATTCTAGCACGAGTTGAAACAAACGTACATAAAGAAACGATGGGTTTTGGCAGCCTTCAAAGTCACACAACCTATTTAGCACACCAAATAATGTATAACACGTGACATTTGTGGATTCCTCACATACATAAAAAATGTGACTTTTCGACATGCAGCACGTACGTATAGGTAACTGTTCAGAAACCCTTATACCATACATCATACATGGTTGTTCAACATTTGTCACATACATACATACACGCATTCACACAAACATACTTGTGTCGTTGAGGATTACTCGAGTACATATGTGTGACTCAGTTTCTACTGCGTTCCCCATTATAAATAGCTAACCCTACAACTTCCACAATGTCATGTATTGTCTAATATGAATGCATGTAATTTATATGCACCTGTTAAAAACCATTATGGATGACTTCAACCTAGAAAAAATCAAAAAGAAATAAAGAAAAAAAAAGATATGAGCAGTAGCTCTCCCAACCTCAGGGATTAATCAACACATATTAATGATTATGAAAATTCACTATTCAAAAAAAAAAAAAAAAAAAAATCATTTCTTCGATTAAAACACAAAATAATACCAACAGGGTATACACACTGTGGCGTAGTGTAGAGGATGCACCTTAAATATTATCATGACACATCCAAAAACTTTCTTGGAATCTTAACAAGACTATCCTACTTTTAAGATCATGTCAAGATACTGTGTGACCACACAGAGTAATGACACATTATTATCTTTCTAACTTCATACACTCATTACGATGGTAAGTGGAAGTTAATGCAAAATATTCTGACCTTTAATCAAATGCATAAATTGCTTTAATATTAAAGTTTTTAATAAGTTAATTTATAAGTTTTCCTGATTTTCCCCCAAAAATAGGTTACAAAAGACGTGAGTATTTGTTCCCATTTTTCTCTGAAAAGCTATCAAATTATTTGCATCCAATAAAAGGAAGAATAAAAAAGTCGAGAGGATATGATAATTCACATTGCTGAATGAAATTAGCAAAATTGATCAAGAATTTCAATACCATTCCAGAAAACTGGCATTTGAATCCAATAACGACCAACTTTCCTTTGGTTAAGGTGAAAGTTCATTCAAAAAGAGCATTATCATTGGCCCAAATGTGTGACATTCTCTATGACCCTAAAACACAAACTACGTAGTTTGAGAGAGTCCATTAATTACCATGTCGGGGGAGGGGGTGGGGGGGGGGGGTGGGTGCAGTATCCTGCCACCAGGCTTGTGTAGGACACAATGTCTCGTGCTTTAAACAGTTTTACAATAAAGCATTCACTGTGCTTGACTTATCAAAAAAAAGTAGCTTTTCAAGCCTTGACATTAAAGAAAGCATTTTTTTTAAAACAAGTTAGATCTGTGTTTAAGACACATTTGCCTTCCCCATAGTTTAAGAAATTATGAATAATTGAATTTTCTTTTTGGTTATGAAAAGTATCACAATAACACAGATTGTCTCGATGATCGTGTTTGTAACGTGGACAAGCACACGGTGACAAGTTGGATCAGAGCAATGAATATGCCTTAGCTGAACACAAGATAAGTATTAGATTTGAATTATTAACTATTCAATTCATCATCGACGAAAATGAAAGAAGGACAAAAAAAAAAAAAAAAAACCCAAATGGTCAGAGGAAAAGAAAAGGTTCAGTATGTTGCTGAGAGAGTGACTTCCAGGAGACACATTCAAAATTCGTCAGCATTAAATATGTATATGAACAAATGCTTCAAACACAATGATGTATATATTTAGCCTTCACTTGCATATTCAATGACACTTGCAAAAGTACCTAATTCGGTTATTTCTTTTAAAATATGTAAACAAAGATAAGGGACCTTTTTCTTTTTTACACGTCTTCTGGCCGGTTGCAAATGTTCTTTGCACGCAACGTCTACAGTTTGCAAAAAAGAGGTGTTCGGGTCTCTCTTAAGGCAGGAGTCAGTGTTAAATCATTCTATGTGGACAAGGATTTCTCAAGTAATGTTAACGAATTATTATAAAATGTCATTCATGTGTTCAAATAAAGTGACTCCATGCCCGGATATAGAACCATGTTTTTAACATTACTTCGTGCATGATGTTATCGTTACAAATGTCAAAGCCTGCGACATTCTGGATGTATTCCATTTACACAGTAAAATATTGGTGAGAGTTTTTATTCTGAAATCCTCGTTTTAATATCTTGTTTATGTTGAGTTATTTGCTTGCTTTCATACAGATCATGAAGGATACCAGTGGCTTGCCAAATACAAAATACCTTTTTTCCATTTTTGTTGAGAATAAGGAGGCAATGTGTACATGTCTGTCAACCTCTTTAGGCTTTATGAGCATAAGGTTGTGTAAATTACTAGCCTCTGAAGAACACACATACACACACACACAAAACAACAGATAAAATGTCTTCCTTGTGAAGTTATTGTTATATCTGAATATTGTATAATAAGCTGACAAATGCACCAAATGTTGGATGACATTTCTGACAAAGTGGTTGATCTTCTGTAAGAGGATAAACAGGTTTCCAACTCTCTAAGTTCTACTTTTCTGCATTAATAGTTCGTGAAGATTGTTGCACTTAAAAAGAAATGATAATACCGGCAATACAGCTCTGCCCATGTATGGTTAAGGTGAAGGTTTTTATTTATTTATTTATTTATTTATGGAAAACCATTAAATCGTATAAATCACCTACCCCACCCCATCAAAAAAAAAGAAAAAACAATAAAAGAAAAAAAAAAGATAGTCCTCAGACATGCCTCCAGAAAAAGCAAAGAACATTAAAAATTTACGAACGCACAAAAACTACGACTCTGTTGATGGATCCGTTACCATGGCAACCACGGACTGCAGACCATTGAGATCCAACGTAGCATCTCCCCGTCTCTGGATAACCGTTCATCCGTGCGATCTTAGATTGATACTCCGGAACCACGCCGATGACGATCGCAGTGGTGAGAGAATCGCAGCGATAGGTAGTGTCACGCTTAATTATTGAAGGCCAAATGTTCAGATTCTAGCAAAGAGTCAAAAGTACTCACAAAAAAACTTAAGAGATCGTCCCCCTAGGGATTAACCGTAAGCCAACAATAGTAATCATCATGTCTCATCTCTTTGTCTCGTAATATTCTTACTAATCTTCTCTTCACACCACTACCACGTGTGTGAATAAATTTTATGGATTGTGCATATTAGTGAATTATCTTTATGCTTAAGTAGTACACACTAAGGTCATATGCCATGAATGAATACCTTTTGGAAATAGAAGAAGAAAAAAAGGGGGGGGGGCAAAATTAAAATGAATAAATATATGAATGAATGATTAGTATTGCAGAGGTACTCTATCACTAATACATTCAATCGTCTAATTCTGACTTCATCTCCCAAAAAAAAAGACTATATTTCAATTTCAGCAGATGTATTCAGATTTTGAATACAATATATTTTTCTTGATTTAACTATGCAAATTTCATCACAGCGCAAAGTATGGTACGTTAAAAATGTAATTATTGGGTTTTCTTGGTTTGGTTTGAACACATATTTCTGAATTTCCATGTCAAACATCTTCTTTCAGTTTGAAATTTGGTCGCACTTACGGTTTATTGCTATATAAGGTGAATTGCAACTTTTTCCAAAATATGAATACTTGAAGAATGCTATTATTGGCCAAAGTTTTCCCACCAATTTTTTGGATAATTCTGAATTTCCGATCAGAAATCTTTTTCCTGCCTTTTGAAATACAGGCGGCCTGGTGGGTTCCATGATTTTTATTTGCATAATTGAAGTGCAGCTTACATCCATTAAATTGAATACTTTGAAGAATACTATTATTGGTGGAAGTTTTTCTTTTTCTAATGCGAATAATTCTGGATTGTTGCACAAAAAATCTGTACCCACTTTTTTGAAGTACAGGTGGCCTGGTGGGTTATCATGATTTTTATTGCATAATTGAAATGTAACTCACATCCCAAAAATTGAATACTTGAAGGATGCTATTTATAAAGTTGGATATAATATCACAAAATATATATTGTCAATATTAAAAAAAAGTAGAAAATTTGTCCTAAAACATGACAATGTTAATATACATTTCTGTGATATGAATTATCAACTTTGATGGGGTCTATTTTAAATCTCCAGCTTATTCCATGCAAACAGGAGATACCAAAAAAAAGTGCTGGAGAAAATGGGATTTAAAATACAAGCTATCAAAACAGATGTAGAAATTGAATGTCCTCTAAAGTAATAGCACACACATATATAAGCATTGGAGATCTACTCTAGCTAATGTAAAATAAACATAATAATTATAAACAACAATTATCATAATAATAATAATACAAACCTTATCTACTTCTGTACATTCTCACTAGAATACTGTGCTGGATAGACAGCATTATGGAAGCCCAAATTCATAATTGTATAATAATAAACTGATGTAAGTTAAATGACAAAGACAACAAGAAATGGATAAATTGAACATTACTGGAGCACCAATGATGCAGTACTACAGTATCTCTACTCAGACAGAGTAGTGTGACTTAGTAGCCTCTTATCACATAAATATATCATTGATTGAACTTGGGGTCAGGAAGACATCTTTTCTGATTAATTTGTAATGACAATACTCTGTGCTGATGGCATCTACTATATTTGGATGAATCCATTTTTTTGGATGGGGTGTAATTTTATTTAGTTGACCGGGGGGGGGGGAGCGACCAAATGACCACTGACCTAACAGTCAACCTCGCCATCAACGAGGAGGATTTTACGTGTTTCTGCTACTTTGGCCTCTTCTGACCCCGAATAATATCTAACATTTCTGACCTTTTATGACCCATCATTTGCTGATCACTATGACCAAGTTTAAGCAAAATTTAAACAAACACCCTCTTTGACCCCAATGACCTTGACCTGAAGACGAAGAACGACTTTTATGAACCACCGTTATGCTGATAAACCATACGAGCAGGCTTTTGTGTGATATCACTGATTCAACTCTCATGACCCCAAATGACCTTGATTGTATTTTAATTTACGTATTTGTGTTACCCTCTAAGATATGTTACAACTAAGCCTAGTATGATAAGAATTCAACGAAGGACCCGGGACCCAGCAGTAGCCTTTCAACAATTGTTGACAGACAGTCAGACATATGGATTGCAATCGGCTCAACTACTTGAGCTAAAATTACAAAATCAATTAATTAATGATTAAGGACAAGTCGGAGCCTCTTCCTTGTTCTCTACCTCGCAAGATGTTACAGTGACCTCATATTGAAGATAACCTATACTGTATATAATGAAACCAATGTCATATTGGTGATGAAGAGTCATAGAACCACAAAACAGTCAGAGGGGAACAGAGTCGGCTTCCATCTCGTCGCACCGACTACGGACTAGTCGCCGGCGTTCTTCCCCAACAGTTGATAGACTTCAGAGGCGGTGGCACCAGGGTGAGCCATTGATGCAGCTACCGTTGGCCTAGAGGTGGTCGCTTCTGTCATCTCAAACTCCACCTGACTACCATCGCTCTGATCGACTGCGAAGAAAAAAATAATAAGAGAGCAAATTAAGCTTAACAGGATGATAAAACAAACAAGTAAAAAGAGGTCTTTGGGTCTGGCCATAATTTCCTGTTAAAATTTGATCAAAAAGTGTCAAATTAGATTGTGATCGATCAACTTACGATGACCCTTTCCAGACGCTTTGCAGTGAAAGTGAATTATATACTGAGTCAAAAGTGGCTTTGATCGATTACGAAACATTTGTAGAACTATATCCTTTGATTAATAAAGTTAGTAATTAAACGTACTCAGAATGGAAAAGGAGAAAATGTTTTTCTTTTCATTATTTGTAGCAGAACATGACTAATCAAGTTTCAACAGATCGTGTTGCAATGTGATGTTGGAATCAAATACTGTTATGTTTATTCGAATCAACACAAAAAGGCAATAAGCCTCCCCGAAGGTGATCTAACATTACTGAAGTGACGGTTATAAACTCCACCAATATTCTGGAAGATTTAAGAGCAAGGGAGTTTTTATTCTGAGTAGACCTGGAGACAAAAGATCAAAATGGTTGCTCTTGGCTAATTTGAATTGAAAGATCATCGGAGGCTCTTCATGTAACCTTGAGATCTTCCGTAAGAGAAGAACATTTGGGGATTAATTGGGTCTCCACCAAAAAGTGTTGAAAATTGCTTACAGTTTATAGTGTTACATACTGTATGTTGACAGTGTTATGATGTTGACAGGGTTACTTACTGTATGCTTACAGAGTAACCTGTATGATTACAGTGTTAAGCACTCTATAGTACAGAATTACCTATGTTCACTGTGTTCGGTACTCTAAGGTACAGTTACCCATGTCTACAGTGTCAGGTACTCTATGGTACAGAAATACCTATATTTACAGTGTTCGGCACTCTTTGGTATAGTTGCCTATGCTTCAGTGTTAGGTAATCTATGTTACAGTTACCCATGTTTACAGTGTAAGGTACACTATGGTACAGACAGTGTTCGGTACTCTATCGTACAGAGTTACCCATGTTTACAGTGTTACAGTTACCCATGTTTAGTGTTAAGTACGGTACTCTATGGTGCAGAGTTACTTATGTTCACAGTGTTAAATAATCGATGGTGCAGAGGTACTCATGTTTACAATGTTAGGTACTCTATGGTACAGAGTTACCCATGTTTACAGTGTTTGGTACTCTATCGTTAACATGTTTACAGTGTTACAATTACCCATGTTTAATGTTAAGTACGGTACTCTATGGTACAGAGTTACTTATGTTTAGTATTGTTTACAGTGTTAAATAATCTATTGCACAGAGTAACCCATGTTTACAATGTTAGGTACTCTATGGAACAGAGTTACCAACGTTTACAGAGTAACCATGTGAATATCAGATTGCAGACAATTCATGTTAGGACAGCACACAATGAAACACAACTTAAAATATGCACAGAAGCCTGGTACAGTATGCATGCATCCATTATGATTGAAATTCAAGTTCAAATTTGAAGGTTTACAGTCTAATGGGATTCCAAAAGATTTAACAATGTACATTCGAGCCCTGGTCATTTGTAACGTGTCACATCCATGTGAACAATTCACACAATCACTCCCGACCAGGCCGTACAATGCGCCACTTGTATGTGTACTGTATACTGGAGAACATCCCAGCCATACTGTACTCCAATCCATTCTAGTTTCAAGTTACCATGCAGGTCCCCCCATTCATAAACCTTGGTGAAGAGGAGGCAAGTGAGATTTAGAGCTTTGTCCAAGGGCATGACAAAGTGATCTGGCCAGGACTCGAACCTCCACCTCTATTGCCTTTAATAAACCACTTGACCACAATGCTCTTGGTGAAGGGGTTTAGTGAAGAAAGCCAGGAGAAGAATAGGATTCGGTGTGCTAAAGCAATCCAAAAAAGCCCAGCAACCATTTTGTTTTATAAAATTGTCACAGTGGCATATTGTCCATTGTGTTTTGATATCATTAGTATTCTGTCATAGCTTTAGGTCAGAAAGTATAATTAAAATCACTTCATCTGTCACATTTGCATGAAACCAATCGGACCCTTCGCTATAGATCTAGTATATACATATATACTTAACAAGCCCCAGGAGTTTTAATGGAATTGAAACATTGACCTTTTCTCAAAGAGGAGGAAAAGCGGGATCCACCGAAATTCAATTTGGACTTTTTATTATTTCCGAGTATTCTTCAAGGTACTCGTTAGGACTAATTTGCATAAAATTGTCTTACAAGCAGCCGGACGAAGATGAAGCCTCTTGGAAAAACAAATAAAGATAGGTGTACCGTCTCTCTCTCGCTCCGAGACTCAACAAAGATGCAAAAAAAAAACGCAAACAAGGAAGAACAAAACAACCGACAGTCTGCTACGGACTTGTAAACAAATTTTCGAGAGAAAATGCCAGAGCTATAATTACTGAGTCCTGTAACTTATAGCTCACACAGAAAACGATTTGAGAGTGTCAAGCATATGGGATGTTAGCGGGACTTTGAGTTTGTTTCATTCAAGATGTTGAAGATCATTCTCTCTGCAAAGCACTCCATCTTCACTAAAAATAACTTTCAGATGTAAAGCAGGAAATCCCTAAAAGGTGTTCAAAATTCTGCTTCTGCAGTGGCCAGGATGGTTTTGGCTTGAACGTTATCATGGTGCGAGCAGAGGATGTGGGTGGGTGGCAGGGATGGAGGGTAGGGGAGGGTGAGGTTTGGGGAGGGGGACACTGCATAACAAAGCAGACAACCATAGTTACCTAAACTATCAAATTATCAGATAATGATAAACCTCAACAACTGGAATTTGTGCCCCTCCACCTACAACCCCAATCAGAATGTACATTTGTGAATCGTTGCCCTCTGACATCTACCATGAGCTCTTTGACCTTCTTGACCTCATATTTGTTGCATTTCACATGCTAAGCCTGGATCTTATGCTGATGTTCCTCTCCTTAATTGACTTGTATTGTTTACATATTTTAGATCTGTCGACCTCAAACGACCTTTTCACCAAACTAGACACCAAGCAGATTTTACAAGCTTCTTAAACCTAAACATGTGGCAATATTGATCATACATATTATGATGATGTTTATCTAGTAAAGTGATGTGTATGTGTAAGAAACAACATTATTATGCACAATATATGATAGGGATCTGAAAGCCAGGAATGCAAGTAGTCAGAACTCTCGGAGGGTTAAGTTTTGATTGGCAAGTGGTTTAGAGCCCGGTTTTCTCACTTTGGGGTGCATACAGCAGCTACATTAAGACTGTGATTCTGTTCACACCTAATGGCTACATTTGATCATATCTTCAAGAGTGATAACGATGCTCTTGGAACACCCAGAGTATGAATTCATCAAATTATCTGTGAAACTTTGAGGACCAGTATATATAGTCATTACGTGAGGAATGTTAAGACTGTACATTGCACTGTATCTATCTAGACATTCCCACTGGTATAGATTAAAATACAGACAACAAATTCAAACTGTTTAGATAATCCATAATATAAAGGAAATGGAAAGAAAAGGTCAAGACAATGACATTAAAGATGAATTTAAAAAACTAGTCAAAACCTTTCTATTTAGATCTGCATTCCATTAACCGTGCTTTCTATACTATTTATATTGTCACATTATTACAACGCATTTTCCATTTTCCATTTAAAGCGCTTTTAAAATTTAAAATTTTTCACATATATATATATTTTAAATTTTAAGAATTTGTTTGTATAATTTTCGATTCCCATTTGCAGTTTTTTATACAATTTATTGTCAGATTGTATATTAACAAATTTTCTACCCTTTTTATACCTTACATTAACGATTTATATATTTGTATATCATGTTTGGATGTATTTTACTGTAAAGCGCCTTAGAGCAATTTCTGATTGGATAAGGCGCTATAGAAATTTTGTATAATAAATAAATAAAATAAATAAATGAAAGGAAAATTGCATTATGTATATGGGCAAATACACAGTAAACCAACACGAAATGATAACATAGAGGTTTTCCACCCCTAAAATTGATATTTCCAATGTTCTGTAATGTTCAATATTACTCAT
>JAIPMN010013488.1:11229-22749 GCA_020650975.1 Apostichopus californicus | reverse complement strand
CGCCCGCCCGCCCGCCCGCCCACATATACCTCACTTCTGGAGAAACAATCATAATTTGGATAGTTCAATGTACTGTACTGCCACTATATGTCACATACAGGTATTCCTATTTAAGGCCCATATTATATATAGATTTCTAATATCACAATTTAGATAGAGTACATTCAAAATTAGCTTTCAGATATATGTATATATTGATGGCTAACGCAGCTTACCTGTCTCATCTGCCACATGCACTACAATAATCCTAAAGTTACACTTCACTGTAAAAAATATCTACAACAACAAACCTGTTCAAAACAATTATATGTATGTACTGTAATGTACTAATTAAATCACATACAGTATAAAACTCATATATGATCAACTCTGAAGATGGACATAATAATTACCAAAATTATTTTTTACATCAGGCCAACTGAGCTGTGTACTATATGTTTGCTGCTTAATTTGATAATTAGTGGTACATGAAGGCACAATCCCCCCCCCCCCAGAGAAACCACACAAGACAACAAAACTTTTCTCAATGACAATGACAATGCCACCCCCATTGATGACATTGCTCGACAATTTATTGCACTTTTTATTGCACTTTTTATACGAAAAAGTCCAACATACACCCTACACATTAGCAGAAGTTTGCTTATATATTAACTCAGATATCAACAGGTGTTATAAACAGAACTACATATTTCTTCACTCACAGTCAAGGTTGCAACCAATGGGGCCCAAAAAAAAAATAGGCCCAGAATACCTGCAGGTTCCGAACGGATAACTTAGCATCACACGGATTTAAAGATTCCCGGTGAAGCAGCATTGAAAACAAACTTCCGTTCTTCTACTGAATAATCATAATTTATTACTTCAGAAGACTGAGAAATTTGTAACTATTTTTGAGCTTTGACTTTATTAAAGCAATTTAAATGATCTGCTTCATGCACAGTTTAATGTTGTCTCGTAAATGTTACAGATTTATACCGAACCAGGAAGGAAGTTACTGATGGACTACACAGTATATAGTATCTTTTACAGTAGCTATATATATACAGGTATGTATTTCAGTGCTGGCAAAGTAAGATAGTAATAAAACGTCTAGAATATCATAACCGCAGGAAAGGAAAGTATAGATCGCTTTACTTTACTACGAAAACCAACATGAAAAAAGTACAAAACATTATCAACCTCATACTGTACTTGTAGTTAAATTAAATGTTGGGTGTAAAAAAAAAAATAGCAAATTTTATACTTTTAAGTTAAAGTTAACAAGTTTCAAGATTTGCATTCTTGTACCAAGACCACAGCCTTCTCACACAACTTTTACAATGTTCAATCATGGAGCTATTCAATTAACCCACACTCATTGGTGACTTGTCACACCCACTTACCCAAGGGTGCACAATTCAAACAGTTGCTCCCAGGGTACCACAGTGGCCACATTAAAGTGTCTCCTGGGGAACTTCCCATAGGGTGCAGCCACAAACAAGCACACACAACTTGATGTACAAGTTTCTCTCATGCACACACTTGGCACGTTCCCATTTATACACCTGGGTGAAGAGAGGCATTGGAGATAAAGTGCCTCGCACAAGGTCACATGTAATGATCTGGCCAATTGCCTTGATAGCCATTGACCACGACGCCCTACTTGGACAATATATTTGTTATATCCTTTTATTATAGACACTACTATTAGTGGAAACTACACAGAGCAGTAAAATCAGACTCCAAGCTAACTTGACCATACATGCATTCAATTCCATTTTTCCAGCTCTTTTGTTAGTCCATCGTACTTTTAATTAGAACGCAGACTGGAAATTGGTCAGCAGCATTGACCGAAACTTTTTACCAATCAAAAAGTGCAGAAAGTTGTCAAAAGCACTTGCCTGCACCTTTTCCCCATTTTTTGAAACCTTTTTCAAATTTTCAAAATGGCTCAAGGAAGGAAAAATCTTTTGAGCATGGAAAACTGGCCACTACTTGTTGAAGATATATGCATACATGACAAATATCTGATTTTCTAGCAATGTTTTGGACAAAACCTGATTACTACCTTCAAAGTCAAGATTTCTAATACCCACAAACAATTTAAAAGCAAACTTTTTCAATCAACCTCTTTTCAGAACATTAAGTGTTTGTATCAGCACTTCATAAAATGCCATTGACAAATTTTAAAGTGCCACTCACAAGATTTTTCTGAACAACATGTTAATCATTTATCATTTGTTAGTTTAATATAATTTGGTTGAAATGACCTGATTGAACATTACAACAACAACAAAAAACATAATCATCACATTTGGAATCAAACTCTATGGGTATTGTCAAATTATTCTAATATTAACTCTTCGATAAACAGCTGAATTATTAAACACATTTCATGCAGTACAAAATAGTACAGGGATGTGCCCACGCTGGGCGGCACTGGGACGGCCCCGCCCAGCACTAAAAATTACAGTACTGTTTTAAAAATCATGAATCCCGCCCAGCACTATTTTCATCTAAAATCCCGACATTCCTTACAATATATTTCACCAAAAAAAATTAAACATGTAAATTGTTAGCAAAACTAGTGTATGTGCTTAAAAAGCTACACAAGTGCCAGCATTTGGCATCTGAGCACCACCAAAAATCGAAAAATTTCTCAAAGGGGAGGGGGACACCTCTTCCCCCTTAGACCCCTCCCCCAGGACGGCGATCAGTATACCCGGCACTCAGGAAATCCTGGGCACATCCCTGATAGTATTATGACTTTTTCAAAATTTCAATAGTAGAACACTAACCCATGGATGCACTTTAAATAAAGTGCATCTAAAATCAGATTAACTCAAACACTTTTGAATCAAGTACAGTACAGTACATCTCAAATCATACTGTATTAACCTTTTACACTTTTGATAAAGTGCATCTAAAACCATATATATCAATCTACCTTAGATGAATGTTTCAAAGAATGCAAATACATTAAATAAAATTAACAGGCTGTGGACAACTTTTCTGCAGTCATCAGTGAGGTTTACCAGACCCTTTTATTAAATACAGACTACAAAACCTTAAAACTTCGGAGCCACGTCTCATACCCAACTACTCTACACATGTACTGTAATCAACACCAGCAACCAATTTGAAGAACATTAAGTCTGTACATACTTAGGGGAACATAGTATATGGGCACACACTTGTGGGAAAGGAAAATAATGGATTATGGGCACAGTGCATGTATGTATTGTATGTATTTCTCAAATGGGAGGGGCAAGCTGCCCGCTGATTGGTTCTAGTCTTGCTTTCACGTTTTAGCCACTGCTTCTTATTGTGTAATATGCTATATTTGTTATACTTTTTTACCTCTGAATACTCTTTTTATATCATGAGCAGAATATCCTTTACTTAGTCATTCGAATTGTTTACATTTTTATTTGTCTTAATCGTTTCATTGTTTTTGCTTGAGCTCCTGTTTTCATCCATTTCCATTGTATATATTCTATCTAATGGCTGAATAAATATCTATCTATCTCTATTTTGTATGTATTTTGTATGTATGTTAGATCCTCCAGCAAGCAGGAACTCGCGAAGAAGCCTCATTGGCTTATCAAAGCCGCAAGCTGACCGAAGTCAGTCTCGTAGATTCATATTTAACGTCCATGATTATGAATCGTCAATCGTCAACATCTCTGTAACTGGACGACATACATTAATCTTGGAGTGACTCGAACTGGGGACCTTATGATTTGAAGGCACTAGCGTTAACCACTGAGCTAACACTCCTTCTTTGTAGAAATCTCTTACTTAGTTTTACTTTCCATTTCATATCAATATTTCCATGTTTGTCAACAACGTACTGTAGGTACAGTGCATACTATACACTGTACAATGCTGCTTCACAGACTGAGGACAGTGAGTAGACAATTCAGGGTGGCTCGGCCTTGGCGCAATATAAAATTCCTGGCCCAAATCTGTTCTATAATTTGAATTTTCAAAATTCACAATTTACCAACAGTTCAATTGTAAGGTCATGTCACACAGTACTGTTACAAGACTTTATAGGCTGGCAAGAGGTCGGCACCCCACAGTTACAGTAACTATGGATGATTTTCCATCATTGGTGAAAACCATGGCAACCAACTCATGGGAGGGGGGGGGTTCACAGGGAAGGGAAGACTTAGAAGAGTTCCATTTGGTGTTGAATTTGCCACATTCTGGCGGTACCAGAAATGAGTACATCCGGAAAAGCGTAATCCGTTAACTTTACTCCATCAAACAGTAGTTATTGAATCAAGAATGATGAAATGACACAAATAGACAACACATTACATTACATTTGTGGGGACACAGTATTTTGAAAATTGGATTAAAAGCTAGTGTTCATAAATCGTTAATTAGGAACAACCTAACGAGTGACCCATAATCATCTCTTTTAACATGTGTATGCAGAGGGCTTGTGGGATATCCACTTATGCATGAGTATTCACACAGAAGCCTTGGTAAGGTAGTAAACCCAAAGTATAGAATACTGTATATTACAACACTACTCAAAATAAACAACAATGACCAGGTGCAAGACCCCAAACTAATGTACATCCATTTTGTGCGAGCATGTAATACCGATCAAATCCTGTCACTTGTGTTTACAAATGATAATACCTTCGCTGCAACAGCGTATACAGTTTGTGGGTGTACCAAGCAATTACTACACCCTTGTGTATTACACTGCACTGTGGATACCAGGTGCATTGATCTTGGCATCTGGATTCCAAGAGCAGTTTGCGATCTCCCTCGTGGGGGTCATGTCTCGCTTGAAAAGAATATGTATCCAACGCTAAATATTTTTTCCAGCAAGGCAAACTTGTGAGGCTGATTTCTTCTAGACTAAAGTCAATATTTTCCTACCGGTCTTTTTTGCATAATTTAGAGTTTGCATCACTGATGACTTCCGTTTCACACACTTTTGTATTTAGTAAGTCAGTACTAGTTGTGACATACTGTACAGTAAAATTGCCATTTAACCACGCACAACCTATACCAACCTTACTTGGGATCATTATAATGGGGATCATCCGCTGACCCAACTAAATCTATTTTCTTTTCGTTTTTCAACTCTTTAAATTCCATTTTTCGAACACGTTTGCGGTAGTTAATGCTTAATGAATTTATCAACTTAATGCATGGCTATATACGGTACCTCTTTAAAATTTAGGGTACTGTATAGTGGGATACCTATTCAATTTGGAATAATGTGTCTAATGAACTTTTATGATTTTTTTTTATAAAGCCAAGATGGCTGGTGTGTACACTAGCACTGTAAGTACTGAAGCATACTGTATACATAACTGTACAGCATATCAAAGTAAAAACAGATATAGACTTTTCACCATTCATCAAAACCTACAGTACTACAAACAGCACACAATACTGTACCTGATCTGGACAGCACAACACTGCATTAATTGTTTATATGGAGTTGTTACATGTTTTCACATGTTTATAATCATAACAATGATAATAATAATAGATATTTCATTGAATGTTGTATTATGTACTGTAGCCTAGACAACAACAAATTAAACAAAAGCAAAATGAAAATTGACTTTTGTCTTTTATAGAATACTGAGAAGATGTATACAGTGGGTAGCCTAGGTTATCACATTAATCCAAACAACATGAACGTGAACAGTCAAACAACGTAAACTAATGGTAAATACTACTGGTAATATTAAGAGCTACATAAATATGCACCACTTACCTTTGTGAATAATTCCAGGCGAACAACCAAGACAAGCACTGCAGTGTCAGTACAGAATAGACAAAAACAAGCAGTCTTGACGACCCCCAAGACCACCGCCAATTATATACCAATAACACAACACCGAATGAACGGAGATGAGCAAGAATCCAATTAAAATTCACAGGCTGAAGGCTAACTGTTTTACAGCTGTTTCCATTAAGGAAATTCAATCATTGTTTTATCTACACCTGTATATATATATAGCATGTACTGACTGTACTTGGTAGGTTAATACATCCCTGTGTTAGGGGTGCAATGTATATGTATCCAAACGTAAAGTCAACATTAACAGAAGTGATTGTTCTCCTGACATCCTCAAACTCGTTAAAAGAACAAGCAAGTTCTATTTTTGTTTTAACAATGCTTCCTGTCTATATAATGTACAGGCTTGGGTATGATAATGTTAAAGGCATTGAAGACTCGCCCCAAACCGTGTGCGGCCATCTGAAAAAGTATACTTTCTGTTGCTTGCAAGTGACGTTTTGTTCATGTCGCTACAAAATGCAGACAGTAATGAAACGTGATACCTTGTTATCTTTAGCTGGACCTGAGATGCCCATCGCTGTATCGTGTGTACACTGTGCTGTGGGGTATTGACCACAGCTGTATGTACTGACTGTACACTAGCGTCTAATTACCGATGGTAGCAAGCTGTGTGTGTATTTTATGGGATCGATGGTGGTGTCTAACACTTCTGTTACACCTCATTCGAAACTAGGTCAGATTACCGGCATTAGACGTTTCTTTTTGCGAGAGTCTTCACACCCTTTAAGCCTGCCTCATTATCCTTTAACAAAAATATTTATGGCACACATCCTGTAACTAGAGGATGTTAAAAACTCTTCACATGGACTGCTGTAATTTTGGAATATTCATATTTTGTTGACAAAGCTTTTGAACATGAAGGTACCTTCTTAAGAGCAAGGTAAATTATTGAAATACTTTTCTTCAACTTGACAATCTGCTCCATGATAAATGATACCCTTGTCATTGCATACGTATTCAAGCATTTAAATTTGTGGGTTATGTACAGTTACTACGGTAACAATGCAGTAACTAGGGAAATGCATTTACATGCAGTATTAACAGCTGGAGCTGTTGCTGCTGGAAAGAGAAGTTACAAGTGCTTAGTCCCATACAGTAATCAATGCTTCATTAACACAGTATGCAAAAAACCTTACTGTATTTTTAACTGAACGAGAAATCACAACTGACAAAATGACCACTATGCTTACCGTTTATTACTTATTCTCAGAAGTAGTCACTCAAATGAAAGTAAAATTTAAACTGTTCCATTTACAAAGATTTCATTGTGGCAATTCCTTGTTTCCATCAGATCCTCACAAAATATTACACCTTTTCTATAAATAACTTGTAACTTTTGTTGAACAGTTTCATGTACTAGTACTGACAATTAACGGTTGTAAGGTGCTTCCTCGGGGATAAAGTTAGGTCCGCTTTTATATTCAGGAAGGTCCAAACTGATCCTAAAAATGCGTCCATCAAAATGTCTAAGTTTTCTTCCACCATATGATATTCTGCTACGATTATATGACTTCTTCAGCAGTCCCCTTACCCAGCAAATTTAGTCCAGTACTTACACTGTTATACATCAGGTGAAGTTTACTACCGATACTATTAATGCTACTCACTGTACACGCACCAACCCCCGAGTGATCATTTACAATCACACAAAACAAAATGTTTTTCTATGCCATATCCCAGCTTCAGGCAATTGCAATTAAAAAACAAACGACCTTCAATCTCTGTCACCTTGTTGTTGCTTCCTCCTGACTCTTTTTTTTAATTTTCTTTGGCGTCTTACTCTCCTAGCACAGCTGACGAGAACTACAGTTCAATGAAAACGACGTTCCAGATGTCGAAAAACGTCAGAAACAACAACATCACCGTAACCCCCACTTATTGGCACCACTATCCTTTCCATTGCCTAACTCTGCATCCTACTACAGTACAGAACATACATACAGTGACTTTTCATGCACGTTGTCTATTTTGTATTCCACTTATTCTTCTTCGTCGTCTTTTTAATGCATCCACCGAGCTAATGAGCATCTGGATTTTGATGTGGGGCCGTTCAATGAGTCGTTAAACTTGCATCTGAGTTTGTGCAAGAACATGTCAATGGGAGAGAGCGCAGTCATTTCTGCTACGGCCTTCGCAGTCGTTGTTCGCATCTCGGGAAGATGTTTCTCATCAATGATACGGTAGATCTGTATAGATGTGCCAATTCGGTTCTTACTCATTCATTAGTTCTGTGTGGTGTAAGATACAGTCATGCCTGCGGTACAGTGTGTATCATAATAGGAACTGTAGGCTCATCTTGGTTCATGTATGAATTTTGAATCCCTCTGAGCAGTCGGGGAGTTCTTTCTCAGAACTTTTTTTTTTTTTAAATAAATATAGCCTCAGAGGAAAGATGACACACCAGTGCAACAGAGGAAAGAAAGGGTGCACCAGGTAATTGTATTCAACTATACAAGGTAACAGACCATGGGCAAATAGTATTGTTATGACGATGTTGACAAAAATAAAAATGATAATCATACTAAATTGTTTATATATTACAGTAGGTAGCATACACTACAGTGATGACGATGGTATATGTACAGTTTTGTACATACAGTATATTGTAATACAGTGGTACAGAACCACAGATTTCTATAAGAGATATATAGTGTTACACTTATAAATGATGATGTTTTCATTTGATAGAGAGAGGTCAAAGTAGTTTAATAGTTGCAATATCTTTTTCATTCTGAAGCTGTTGCAAATATGAAATTTGCATTGACTAAATAGTTCTCCTGAACTTTAAAGAGTTGAAACTTGTTAAACAGGAAAAAAGAGGCGTCTGCAAATAACCAAATATTTCCTGGCATTGCGACACTACTTAACATGCTCCATGAACACAGATAAGAAAACATAACAAATTATTCAAAATGTGACATGCATGAACAATTTACATGTCATGCCTGCATGCATGTTGCTCATAGTCTATCATAACCACCACTACACAAAATAACATTCACAGATATTGTTAAACATGTATGTACAGGTAGTTCAATCAGGCAAATGAGATCATAAATCCAAATATTTATACTTTAAGTGACAGAGCTAGAAGATTCACTGTTCAGTAATAATAGCCTGAAATACGTTTGATAAAACAATTAAACCATAGTCCACACTTTTCCTTTCAAATTTTGAATTTACTATACCACAATGTCCTCTCAGTTTTGTCAACGACAATTTACTGAAAGTGGAGAATGAAAGTGGAGAAGGAAATGATACAGAAAGAAATATCCAGTCTAGATAAAAAATAAAAAATAAATAATAAATTCAAAGAAAACTAGAAGGTCAGGTTTAGGGAAGAAAATTGGAGGAGATATTCAACATATTTTAACAGCAAACATAGAGTCATAAACTGGCATTTTCGAAATCCATCAGCCGGATATTTACAAATTGTAAGCAAATCATGTTTTATCTTTAATTTTTTTTGTCCAGCAGGTCCTTTCTCTCATCATTCATATATATGTAGCTGTACTGTACAATAATTAGTAGCTCTTTAACACTTACAATACTAGATATAAACTGTACCCCACAAAAATCCACAGCGTTGACAATATAGACGATTGAAAATTGAAGGGAATCATTCCCATACAAACTTGTGTAATATTTAAGTTTTCAGGGCTTATTTTTGGCCAATTCTGTTGGCATTAAGTTCTACCCTCTGATTATACAGTAGGTGTATTAAGATACATATTGTGATCTTTCTCCATAATAAAGTCACTCAAGCCCCCTACTGGGATGCCAAATTTGAGAAACTTACTTTCTTTCTTAAATCAAATTTGCTTTGAATTATCTCGTCTTGGTCATATTAATCATTCATTAACTAGTCTTCTCATTCTCATTCTTCCTTCTTATTTGTTTTAACAAAAATGTTTAATTAGTTCAATATATCGTTACATCAAAATAAGCTTTAACCTCCAGTTTTACAAGTTCTGTCAAATTTTGCACAGACAGCAAATTTATGGTATCCATGTAAACATTAAAGTCAATTTACATCTATTTGCAATACTATACTGTATTTGCAAGGTGTTGTCAAAAGTTTACAAATGCTGTATTACAGATACTGCATACTGAGATTGTTGCACAGTTTTGACTGTACAGTATATAAAGTACCAAGTCTGTCTTAATTTTTTTTGTGAGTGATAACAAAATTACCTCAAACTTTTAAATTATTGTAAATATGTCATCAAACCAAACTAAAGAGAAAGTTTTACACGTCTAAATGGCAAAACATAAAACACATCAAGACACCAACATGCTAAGCATATCCTCTACCAATAAGTACTGAAAAAAACAAAAACTATTAAACAAAGTCACGAAAAAGCTATGTCAGCTACATCAAAATGCCACAAATTTTATTCAAATTCGTTTCAAGTAATCACAAATGTTGCTTTGGCAAATCCACTTTCACATGCACAGCACAATACAGCCATGCTTCACCGACATACAATACCTTACCGGTTCTGTTCCTATCTCCACCAAAAATCTGCAAAATAAATCGATGATGGTTATAGTTATAGACCTTTATGGTGACCTTAATATCGGTACTCCCAATTTTCTAGACAAAAATGTCGTTTCCAGATAAACAGATAAGCTAGAGTACGGTTGTTGTGAGGAGACAGGGAAGTGATGCGCAAAGGAACGTACACGTTGACTATTTACACATATATTCGACCAGACATCAGAGTACTACAGGAATACATGTTAGACATTGTGTGTCTTGAGTTGCAACTGCTTCATACTTCCTTGCATACAGTAACTGCCCTTTGTTGCCAAATTGGAGGGCTGTATTTATAGCTAGACGTGAATAAAAGAGACTGTCACAATTTTTAACCACTTCGAGGCTACGACGTTCCTGTTTTATGGTAAGAAAAGCATGCCTGCCGATTTAAAAGATATAAGTTGTGGTCGATGCGGAGAGATGCGTGATGGCCTGTCATTTCTGAGAGATAACTACCGGCGAATTCGATGAAGTTGCAGGTATGAGGAAGCTCTGCATAACTTGTCATGGTACGGATAAAAGCTACTATAAAGGCAAACTCAATACCGATCGGTAAAATTGCCCAAATATGTTAAACTGTATGAAAGCTGAAAATGCTAACTAGGTACCAATACTACTTTACTGTGAGATTTCGTCACCATCTATAAAGCATTCACATAGAACAGACAAAACTCTCTCAACATAACAATAGTAGAGTGGGTGGGTTAATTACAATTTAAGCTTTCCCATACCTGTAGATGACCAAACAATCATACCAGAAATTTTCATAATTTTTTTAATGAAAGCAACGACAAAAATTCAGCAGAATTGCCATCTGTGACTGAAATTAAAGTAACAAGTTTGCTTCCCTGACAGTATAAAGTCAAATTACAGGAATAAGTGATAGTAAATTACTTCCCGTTGTTTGTATTATGATTTAACACAATCCACATATACCTGACTGAACAATTTTTTTCCTATCATGGTTTTTGTAATGTTACATGATTAAGAAATGCCTGGATTACTTGGAAGAGTAAAAAAACAGATAAGGACATACAGTAGTGCTAATTATTCTGTACAGTTAGTCAAGTCACAAACATGAAAGTTTGGAATTATGGAGAATTCTTCCAAGGTCTAAGGTAAATACCAGCCTTATTCACTACAACCTTGCCTCCCG